>PVJS01040508.1:0-18405 GCA_004027185.1 Glis glis
GAGAGAGAGACAGGGAGAGAGAGAGAGAGAGAGAGAGAGAGAGGAGAGAGAGAGAGAGAGGAGAGATAAAGCGCGCTCGCCCGCGCATGCGCGTTGAGGTTGGCCGCGAACTCGGATCCTCCGGTCTCCGCCTCCCAAAGTACTGGGATTACAAGCGTGTGCCACCACGCCCGGCTTTGGCCTTGAACTTTTGATCCTCCTGCTCCAGTCTCTCAAATTGCTGGAATTATAGATATATGCGTGACACCTGGCACATGTGGATTTTTTTTTTCTTGTAGTCAGTCTTAGGTAGTATTTTTTTATTTTGAGACAGGGTCTCGTTAAGTTGTCCCGGCTGTCCTCAAATGTGCGCCATTGCACCTGGCCACAGATGGATTTTCATGAAAGCAGTGACAATCTTGTGGGCCCACACTATAAATACCTTACAATTTCCAAAGTGTCCTAGTCTCTGGTTTGCCAAGGAAATACTAAATAAGCTGGCTCATTTGAATAAGCCCAAGAGGAAGCTTTAGGAGTAACTACAGTGGGGCTAGGAATGTAGCTCAGTGGTAAGAGCACTTGCCTAGCATGTGCAAGGCCCTGGGTTCTATCTCTAGTGCCACATTAAAAAAAAAAAAAAAAGAGCCAGGCATGGTGGCGTGCTCTTGTAATCCCAGTACTTGGGAGGCTGAGACGGGAGGATCCAGGTTCGCGGCCAGCCTCAGCTACTTAGTGAGGCCCTCTGCAACTCAGTGAGACCCTGTTTCAAAATAAAGAATAAAAAAACAGTGCTGGCGCCGGGCGTGGTGGCGCACGCTTGTAATCCCAGTACTTTGGGAGGCGGAGACCGGAGGATCCGGGTTTGAGGCCAGCCTCAGCTCGCTCTCTCTCTCTCTCTCTCTCCTCTCTCTCCTCTCTCTCTCTCTCTCTACCTAGTGAGGCCCTCCGCAACTTCGTGAGACCCGGTTTCAAAATAAAGCATAAAAAAATAGGGCCGGGGGCGTAGCGCGGAGGTAGAACGCCCCTGGGTTCAACCCCCGGTAGCGCATGCTTGTAATCCCAGTACTTGGGAGGCAGAGACCGTAGGATCCGGGTTCGTGGCCAGCCTCAGCTACTTAGGCCCTCCGCAACTTCATGAGACCGGTTTCAAAATAAAGGATAAAAAATACGGCTGGGATCCCTGGTACCACCAAAAAAAAAAAAAAAAAAAAAATTGGGCTGGGGGTGTAGCTCAGAGGTAGAATACCCCTGGGTTCAATCCCCAGTACCGAAAAAAAAAAAAAAAAAGAAAAAGGGCTGGGCATGGTGGCGCATGCTTTTAATCCCAGTACTTGGGAGGCTAAGGAGGATCGCAGGTTCGCGGCCAGCCTCAGCTACTTGTGAGGACCTTTGCAACTTACTTAGTGAGACCCTGTTTCAAAATAAAAGAAGAAAAGTCGGGCTGAGAGTATAGCTCAGAGGTAGAATGCCCCTGGGTTCAATCCCCAGTACCACACACAAAAAAAAGGAGTAACTCCAGTTAGCCCCCTCTGACCTGGAATGTATTTCTCTACCAGTCCTTACCCCTGTCACCAGCAACAGTGAGAGGCAAGTAGGACCAAGGGGCTAATACTCAAACACCAGAGGATTATCAATAAGAGACAGCTTCTTTTAGAATATTGTCATGCAAGCCAGGCGTGGTGGCACACACCTGCAATCCCAGTTCTTGGGAGGCTGAGATAGGGGATCTCAGGTTCATGCCTAGCCTTAGCAACTTAGCGAGACCTTGTTTCAAAATAAAAAACGGGGCTGGGGGTGCAGCTCAGAGGTAGAATAGCCTTGGATTTAATACCCAGTACCCCCCCCACACACACACACACAAGAATGTTATCATGCAGACAGCTTCAACATCATACCGCATCTGGCCGCCCGTTGGCATCCTTCGGCTCCAGGTAGGGCTTCTTCTTTACTCGGTTCAGGTCTTCGTGTAATCCATCTAGAATAAAGGCTAACAGCTCCTGAGAGTCTTGTTGCTGGTAGCCAGAAAACTGAGGGGCAAAACGTCCCACTTGGGTCTACAACAAAAGCAACTACATCAGAAGCTGTAATACATAAAGAAGCGGTGAAATCAGAGGGGTGATGGTCATCAACGATGGCTTCACAGTGTCGGTGGGGACATGAGGGAGAAGGCCACCCAGGAGAGTACCACTGTTAACTACTGGAGAACCTCACTGAGGCCAGTGCTGCCCCAGAGAGAAGGCTCAGGTCAGAGAGCCAGGACAGCCAGGGATCTGGAAGCCAGGCCACTACTCTAACAGGGAGGGGGGCACTCTGAACAGCCACCCCTGAGTTCTGACGCAAACTCCTCTCCAAAGTCCTTCTTTGGTTCAGATTTTTCCTCTCAGCAGAAAACATTTAGGGCAATGAAAAGCCCAAATTGCTCCAAGGCCCAGTGTACAGCCCACATTTCATGCCCAAATCTCCCTAGCTCTGGTGCCCAGTGAGAGCTGCCCCTCACGTCACCTGCTGGAGACGTGAACTCAGCTCCTGACAGACAGAGGTGTACTTCATACCACAGGGATGTGCAGGGCCCAGGCTCAGAGAACCCGGAACAGCTGTCATGGTCTGGAAATTAAACTGATTTTTTTTTTTTTGTACTGGGGATTGAACCCAAGGGCGTTCTGCCTCTGAGCTACACCCCCAGCCCTAATTTATTTAATTTTTTTTGGTACTGGGGATTGAACCCAGGGGCATTCTACCTCCGAGCTACACTATACCCCTAGCCCTATTTTTTATTCTTTATTTTGAAAAAGGGTCTCACTAAGTTGCAGAGGGCCTCACTAGCTGAGGCTGGCCACGAACCCAGATCCTCCTGTCTCAGCCTCCCAAGTACTGGGATTACAAAAGTGTGCCACCACACCTGGCTTTATTTTTTTTAATTTTTTTTGCGGTACCGGGGATTGAACCCAGGGGCGTTCTACCTCTGAGCTACATCCCCGGCCCTATTTTTTATCCTTTATTTTGAAACCGGGTCTCACGAAGTTGCGGAGGGCCTCACTAAGTAGCTGAGGCTGGCCGTGAACCTGGGAGGTCTACGCCTCCCAAATACTGGGATTACAAGCGTGAGCCACCACACCTGGCTATTTTTTTAATTTTGAACCAGAGTCTCATTAAGTTGCTGAGGCTGGCTGTGAACCTATGATCCTCCTGTCTCAGCCTCCCAAGTACTGGGATTACAGGTGTGGGCCACCACACCCACTTAAACTGAATTTTTAATGGTCTGATTTAGGACACTGGCCATTTAAATACTGCCACCACAGAATATAGCATTCTGAGCAAGCAGAATACACATGACTCCTGGGGCATGTCCAGCCCAGATGTGGGCACTCAGGACACTTAAGACAGGAGAGTGTTGAATGACTGAATGACAGAAAGGAAGAGTTTGGCAATGTGGTGTTTTTAGTCTTAGACCCCATCTTTTTTTTTTTTTTTTTTTTTGCGGTACCGGGGATTGAACCCAGGGGCGTTCTACCTCCGCGCTACACCCCCGGCCCTATTTTTTATACTTTATTTTGAAACCGGGTCTCACGTAGTTGCGGAGGGCCTCACTAGGTAGAGAGAGAGAGACAGGGAGGAAGAGAGAGAGAGAGAGAGAGCTGAGGCTGGCCGCAAACCCGGATCCTCCGGTCTCCGCCTCCCAAAGTACTGGGATTACAAGTGTGCACCACCATGCCCGGCTCCTTAGACCCCATCTTAATCTCAAAATGCAAATAAAAGAACGCCCCATTACAATGCTAACCCACTCTCCTCAAAAGGGAAAGAAGATGTGGTGGTGCATGCCTGTAATCCCAGTACTTGGGAGGCTGAGACAGGAGGATCCTGGGTTTGAGGACAGCCTCAGCAAATAGTGAGACTCTCATCAACCTAGCAAGACCCTGTTTCAAAAGAAAAATAAAATAGGGCTGGGTTCAATCCCCAGCACCACCCAAAAAAAAAAAAAAGAGGGAGGGAGGGAGGAAACAGGTACTCGGCCTACTTTGAACGTGCGCGGGGCCACGTGGGAATCCCTTCCAGACCACATCTGCTTGATGAGCTCCGCGTAGGCCTCTGCGATCTCCCCCTTCATCCCCAGAGGGTTGTCTCGGTTGATTTCAGCCTCATACTCATCCTGGAGGAAGTAGTCGGTCAGCGGCGCAGTGTTGCTCAGGCACTGAAACCGAGATGACAGAGCTTATTCCCCTTGTAGGGAGCACACAAGATGAATCAAGTCCTAAAGAGCCCCAACAAGCCGGACGTGGTGGCTCACGCTTGTAATCCCAGTATTTGGGAGGCTGAGACCGGAGGATCCAGGTTCACGGCCAGCCTCAGCTACTTAGTGAGGCCCTCTGCAACTTAGTGAGACCCTGTTTCAAAATAAAGAATAAAAAATGGGGCTGGAGGTGTAGCTCGGAGGTAAAATGCCCCTGGGTTCAACCCCTGGTACCGCAAAAAAAAAAAAAAAAAGAGCCCCAACAAATAAAGCACGAAGCAGCTTCCCTGTGCGCACAGCAGCAGCACGCAGCCTCAAGGAGACTGGCTGAGGGACCACCTCATGGAGAACTTCGTAAGGGACATCGTCTTGGAGAAGCTGACACGCACTGCCTAAGATGACATAGCTCAAGAGACCAGAGGGCAAAAGCTGAATGGTTTACTCAATGAAAGGTAATAACATTTAAGATCATATTTGTAATAGAAGGGACTGGAAAATTCCAGTGTTTCCTGAGAAGACTAAATATATTTAAGTAAGCCGGGCATGGTGGCGCATGCGTGTGATCCCAGTACTTAGGAGGCTGAAACAGGATGATCACAAGTTTGAGGACAGCCTTAGCAAGCAGTGAGACTCAGCAACCTAGTGAGACCCTGTTTCAAAATAAAAATAAAAAACAGGGCTGGGGTATAGTTTAGAGATAGAATGCCCCTGGGTTCAATCTCCAGTATCACAAAAAAAAATTTTTTTTTGAGTAAAAGACAAAATGTCTTACAGTGGCCAAAACATTATGGGGGGAAATCAGAATAATTAGTACAAAAGCCATAAATAAAATCATTATACATGTGTATATGTATACTAATTTTAACTCTTCAAATTAAAAAATGAAGACAGGTACTGCATTTTATCAAATGGTTTTTCTGCATCTATTGACATAATCATATAGTTTCCCTATTTATTCTGTTACCATGTTAAATGACACTAATATAATTTTTCAGGTATTAAAACCAACCTGATTCTCTTGGCACAACCCCACTTGGTTGTGTGTTATCACATTTTTTTTTTTTTTTTGCAGTTCTGGTGATTGAATGCAGGGGCATTCTATCTCGGAGCTACATCACCAGTCCTATTTTTTATTTGGAAACAGGGTTTCATTAAGTTGTGGAGGGCCTCACTAAGTTGCTGAGGCTGACTGCACACCTGGGATGGGATCCTCCTATCTTAGCCTCCCAAGTACTGGGATTACAAGCATGCACCACCACACCTGCCCAAGACCTGCCTGGGAGATTCCATCTCAAAAATTAAAAAAAAAGCCAGGCATGGTGGTGCATGCCTGTAATTCCAGTACTTGGAGGCTGAGATAGGAGGATCCCAGGTTTGAGGCCAGCCTCAGCAACCTAGTGAGACCCTGTTTCAAAATAAAAAATAAAATAGGGATGGGAGTGTAGCTCAGAGGTAGAATTCCCCTAAGTTGAATCCCCAGTACCAAAATGAATTAATTAAAAAAAAATAGCCGGGCGTGGTGGCACATGTTTGTAATCCCAGTACTTGGGAGACTGAGACAGGAGGATCGCAGGTTCAAGGACAGCCTCATCAAGTAGTGAGACTCTCATCAACCTAGCAAGACCATGTTTCAAAAATAAAAATAAAAATAAAATAGGGCCCAGGTATAGCTCGGAGGTAGAATGCCCCTGAGTTCAATCCCCAGTACCGAAAAAAAAAAAATACCAGGAGTTCAAGATCAGCCTGGGAAACAGCAAGATTCCATAGGAAGGAAGGAAGAAAGGTAGGTTGGTTTATTGATTTTGGAGCATTTTCAATTAAGAATGCTCAATTTGGGCCGGACATGGTGGCACATGCCTGTAATCCTAGAATTTAGGAGGCTAAGACAGGAGGATCACAGGTCCGAAGAAGACCTCAGCAACCTAGCCAGACCTTGTTTCAAAACAAACAAATATACAAAAAGCTGGGCGTGGTGGCACACACTTTAATCCCCATGCTTGGGAGACTGAGACAAGAGGATCGCAGGTTTGCGGCCAGCCTCAGCAACTCAGTGAGTCCATCTGCAACTTAGTGAGACTCTGTTTCAAAAATAAAATTAAGCAGGGCTTGGTGGCGCACGCTTGTAATCCTAGTACTTGGGAGGCGGAGACAGGAGGATCCGGGTTCATGCCCAACCTCAGCTACTTAGTGAGGCCTCCACAACTTAGTGAGACCCTGTTTCAAAATAATGAATAAAAAATAGGGCTGGGGGTGGAGCTCAGAGGTAGAATGCCCCTGGGTTCAATCCCCAGTACCAAAAAAAAAATTAAATTAAAAAAGATAGGGCTGAGAGTGTAGCTCAGAGGTAGAATGTCCCTGGGTTCAATCCCCAGTACCACACACAAAAAATAAAATAAAACAGAATAGAATATGGGCTGGGGATATAGCTCAGAGATGGAATGTCCCTGGTTCAATCCCCAGTACCACACATACAAAAAAAGGAGCCAGGCGTGGTGGCATATGCCTGTACTTGGGAGGCTGAGACAGGAAGATCTCAGGTACAAGGACGGTCTTGGGAAATAGTGAGACTACCATAAACCTAGCAAGACGCTAGGTTTCCAAATAAGAAATAAAATCGGAGCCGGGCGTGGTGGCGCACGCTTGTAATCCCAGTACTTTGGGAGGCGGAGACTGGAGGATCCAGGTTCGCGGCCAGCCTCAGCGCTCTCTCTCCCTGTCTCTCTGTCTGTCTGTCTCTCTCTCTCTCTCTCCTTAGTGAGGCCCTCCGCAACTTCATGAGACCCGGTTTCAAAAATAAAGTATAAAAAATAGGGCCGGGGGCGTAGCGCGGAGGTAGAACACCCCTGCGTTCAATCCCCGGTACCTCAAAAAAAAAAAAAGAAAAAGAAATAAAATCGGGCTGGGGGTGTAGCTCGAAGGTAGAATGCCTCTGGGTTCAAACCCAAGTACCACAAAAAAATATAAATAAAAATAAAAAGGAATGCTCAATTTGTATTTACATCTAAAGCAAGAAACCTCCTTCTTGTTACTATTTTCACTCAATAGCTGAAGAAAGTGGAGGGTACAAAGAGATAAGAAAACTGGTTAATGAAAGATCAAATTTCAGGTGTCTTTTCTTCAGTAGTAGGCTACTTCATCTTCATTCAATGGAGAAAAATTATTTCTAAACCCGAGGGTTACCTAATCTTTTAACAAATCTTTTATCTTTTCCTTCAGACTCTTAAGAAACTTCAAAATTAATTAAAAGTCTAGCTGGGCATGGTGGGATATGCCTATAATCCCAGTACTTGGGAGGATGAGATAGGAGGATCACAGGTTCGAGGACAGCCTCAGCAAGTAGTGAGACTCATCAACCTAATGAGATCCTGTTTCAAAATAAAAATAAAATAGGGCTGGGGGTGTAGCTCGGAGGTAGAATGCCCCTGGGTTCAATCTCCAGTACCATACAAAAAAAAAATCTGCATAGACTAAGTCTTATGAGGCCAAAAACCATTTCTGACTGCTTGCCACTGAGTCCCTGTATAACAATGATGCTGCCTTAGGGCTGGGGGTGTGGCGGTGGCTCAGCGGCAGAGTGTTTGCCTGGTGTGCAGGAGGCCCAGCACCGCAAGAAAAGAAAAACAAGAATTTCCCCTTGCCCAAAGAGAAGGTGTGGCTTTTACCCTTGGCTTCTGGGAAGTACTTTAGGGCCCCTCAATATTGTGCTTGCTAGGAGTGTCTCTATGTGGTGGGCCTTACATCACTCTGGGCAATCTAACCATACGATAATCTAACAATATGACTCACCACACCTGCATTTTTTTTTTGGTACTGGGGACTGAACCCAGGGGCATTCTACCTCCAAGCTACCCCCTAGCCCGATTTCATATCTTATTTGGAAACAGGGTCTCACTAGGTTGTATAGGGCCTCACTAAGTAGCTGAGGCTGGCTTTGAACCTGCGATTCTCCTATCTCAGCCTCCCAAGTACTGGGATTACAAGCGTGCGCCACCAGACCCAGCTTGTTTTTTTTTTTTTGTGGTACTGGGGATTGAACCCAGGGGCATTCTACCTCTGAGCTACACCCCCAGCCCTATTTTATTCTTTATTTGAAACGGGCTCACTAAGTTGCGGAAGGCCTCAAGTTGCTGAGGCTGGCCGTGAACCTGTGATCCTCCTGTCTCAGCCTCCTAAGTACTGGGATTATAAACGTGAGCCACCACTCCTGGCTAGGCAATTGTATCTTTTTTTTTTTTTTTTTTTGCGGTACTGGGGATTGAACCCAGGGGTGTTCTACCTCCGCGCTACACTCCCGGCCCTATTTTTTTATACTTTATTTTGAAGAAGCCTCAATAAAAGTCTGGATGCTGAAGCTCAGGAGAGCCTCCACGTGAGCAGCACTCTGTGACTCATTATTCCTAAGTGCCAGGAAAGTAATGGGTCTGACTCCACAGGTTGAAAATAAGAAGTTCCACATCTGGAACCCTCCTGGACTCTGCTCTATTTGCTTCTACCCTTGGCTGGTTTTAATCTGTATCCTTTCCCTATAATAAACCATTACCATGAATATACTAGCTTTAGATGAATTCTGAGTCCTTCTAGCAAATTATGAAAACTGAGATCCCAATAGGGCATGGTGGTGTATGCTGTAATACTAGTACTTGAGAGGATGAAACAGGAGGATCACAGCTTTGAGATCAGCCTCAACAACTTAGCAAGGTCTTCAGCAACTTAGTGAGACCCTGTTTCAAAATAAAAAAATGAAATAGGACTAGGGGTATAGCTCAAGGTAGAACGCCCCTGGGTTCAATCTCTAGTACCACAAAAGCAAACAAAACAAAACTGAGAGCCAGGAATGGTGGTGCACACCTATGATCCCAGTCTTGGGAGGCTAAGACAGGAGGATTGCAGGTTCACAGCCAGCCTCAGCAACTTAGCCCTCCTCAATTTAGACTCTGTTTTGAAATAAAATGGGGCGAGGGGTGTAGCTCAGAGGTAGAATGCCCATAGGTTCAATCCCCAGTACCACCAAAAAAATTAAAAAACTGGGGCCGGGCGTGGTGGCACGTGCTTGTAATCCCAGTACTTTGGGAGGCGGAGACCGGAGGATCCGGGTTCACGGCCAGCCTCAGCTCTCTCTCTCTCTCTCTCTCTCTCTCCCCGTCTCTCTCTCTCTCTCTCTCTACTTAGTGAGGCCCTCCGCAACTTCATGAGACCCGGTTTCAAAATAAGGTATAAAAAATAGGGCCAGGGGTGTAGCGCGGAGGTGGAACGCCCCTGGGTTCAATCCCCGGTACCTCAAAAGAAAAAAAAATTAAAAAACTGAGGGTGGTCTTGGGAAACCCCAAACTTGCAGCTGACTTCAAAACTGTGAGCAGTCTTAGGGACTATGCCCTATCTTTACAATTGGACCCTTAACTCCTTATAGCCCATGTCTATCACAGTACTATCACATAGCATGTGCCAAATAAATCTGTGTGTGTTAGTGGAGATTGAACCCAGGGATGTTCTACCTCTGAGCTACACTGCTAGGTCCCCCTCTTTTTCTGGTACTGGGGATTGAACCCAGAGGCGTTTTACCCCTGAGCTATACTCCCAAGCCCTTTTTATTTCTTACTCTGAAACAAGGTCTCAGCTGGGTGTGGTGGCACTGGCCTGTAATCCCAGTACTTGGGAGGCTGAGACAGGAAGATTGCAGGTGCGCAGCCAGCCTCAGCAATTTAGCCAGGCTCTCTGCAACTTAGTGAGACCCTGTTTCCAAATAAAAAATAAAATAGGGCTGGGGTTAGAGCCCAGAGATAGAATGCCTCTGGGTCCAATCCCCAGTACCACAAACAAACAAAAAGAAAGAACAGGGTCTAAGTTGCAGAGAACTTTGCTAAGTAGCTGAAGCTGGCCAGTACGATCCTCCCGTCTCAGCCTCCCAATTACTGGGATACAGGCATGTGCCACCATGCTCTGGGCCAATAAATATTTGATGAATGAATAAGTGAAACTTCAAAGGGAAGATTTTAGGATTTTCTCCAGTAAGGGGCATGGAATAAGTATGGGTGTTTGGTGAGAAAGCAGTCAGCCTTCAGTCAGGCATAACTGAGCTGGGAACCAGCTGCTGTAACTTCTCAACATCTCACCAGCCACAAATCAGGCAGGTACCCCAATACACTGCAGGAGACCTTGACCTCAGGGTCAACAAAACTCAAAATGTCCCAACAAGGGGGGTTGCCTGGCCGAGGCTGCTGAAGCACTCAAAGGAGGGAGGCGGTCCTGAGAGAAGACCGCTCAGCACTCAGGGCACACCCTCCCAAGGCTCGGACACATTCTCTTCAGACAGCAGCCCTCCACTCTACCTGCAAAGCAGAGTTCATGAAGCAGGTGTTCCCCAGGTTCCCGAGTCCGCAGAGCCCAGGATGTATGTGAGATGACGGGGGCTCCTGACAGTTATATGAAGCGGAGAAGCCGGATCCACTGAAAAACACAACCCACATCAGCAATGAAAGCAAGTGTTGCACACATGCCCTGAGGATGCCTTAGGGGGCTCTGCGGGGCCTCTAGAACTCGTATCTGGCAGAAACCCCACCATGTAAGTTCTCTCTATCCCCCTCTTCAGCCCTCCAGACATGCCCCCGCCACTGAACTTGACATGTTAGCAGGTGGTTAAGCACATCCTTAAGGGGGAAAATACTATTTGAATTGTCTTCTTTTCAGCTTTGGCCTCAAATGCTACTTGATATCCTTCCAGAAGGCTGACTTCCAGATATCTTCAGGAAAGAACACTTTGGTTACCCAGAGCAAGAGCGTGCACCTGCTACCACCCACCAGGTCACGCCCAGCCTTGACTGAGGGTTCATGCGTACTCTCTCTCCTCGCTCTACTCTTCTACCCCATCTATCGCTATGTGGCAGGTGCTTCTGAAATACCTGGAGAAAGGACCGCAGCCACCCAGAGAGGAAACAGACAGGGATGACCCTCAGCTAAGAACTGTCCCATCGTAACTCTTCTGGCATATGGCTAGCCTATCCCTTGACAAACAAATGCAGTGACTCCCCCAAGACAATCAGGGACTTGGGCTATGGGAAAACGTCAGCACACAGGAGCACAAGCAACCTAAGCCAGAACCCGGAGGCACACTGTACTGTGAGAGGACATGAAAGGAGAGGCCACACGAGACCCATTCCCCAGGGAGCTCTGACCTCACGAAGCTCAGCACAGCGCAGAGCGTTCCAGCCGCGGCCTGAGGACGGAAGGGAAGCGAAGGGAAAGGCCTGCTCTTACCCCCTGCCGCCACCGGAACTGTGCATCCCAGAGGTGTTAATGCTATCACCATTTGCAATGGGAGAGGCGGGCACTGAGGAATAGGGGCTTGCTGATGATTTTGGAGAGGTAGTAAAATTTCTGCTAGGCACAGTGCTTGATCTGAGAGAGAGAAGCAGAAACAATGCTACTGACTTTTTGCAAAGTGCAAGTCCTATTTAATGCCTTAGGTGTCTTCTCAAAAAACAAGCATTCTCCATACTCAGTTACTTAAAATAAACTGCAAAAATCCTGTTTTCACACTACTTCAAGATGAATTTTATTTAACTGAGAGTCAAGAAATTAGCCTCCCGGTCTTAGTCCATGTGGTCACATCCTCAGTCTTCCAGTGTGAAAAACCACAGGTTGATCTTCAGAGCATCCTGGTTTCATTTACAAATCATAAGCTTCCCTGAATTTTAACAGTTACCAGTGAAAGGCACAGGAAAATGCCAGTAAGATATGACTTCCCAAAAAACACTTGACGCAAACCAGGTGTGGTGGCCCATGCCCATAATCCCAGCTATTCAGGAGGCTGAGGCAGGAAGATTCCAAGTTTGAGGCCAGCCTGGGCAACTTAGCAAGATCCTGCCTGAAAAATAAAATAAAAGCCAGGTAGCCTTTAATCCCAGCTATAGGAGAGGCTGAAGCAGAAGGATCAAAGTTCAAGGCCAGCATGGGCAACCTTGATAACACTGTGTCAAAATAAAAAATAAAAGGAGCTGGGCATGGTGGTGCATGCCTATAATCCCAGTACTTGAAGGCTGACAGGAATGTAGTGTGATTCTCAGTAACCTAACGAGGCGCTGTTTCAAAATAAAAATAAAAAAGGAAGCCGGGCGAGGTGGCACACACCTGTAATCCCAGTTCTTGGGAGGCTGAGACAGGAGGATGGTAGGTTCGGGGCCAGCCTCAGCAAAGTAATGAGAGCCTGTTTCTTTTCTTTTTTCTTTTTGGTGCTGGGGATTGAACCCAGGGGCATTCTATCTCCAAGCTACACACCCAGCCCACTTTTATTTTATTTTTTGTTGTAGTACTGGGGATTGAACCCAGAGGTATTCTACCTCCAAGCTAAAACCCGAACCCTTTTTATTTTACTGGTGTGTGCCAACATGCCCAGAGCAAGACCCTGTTTCCAAATAAAAAATAAAATAGGGTGGAGGTGAAGCTAGGAAGTAGAATGCCCCTGAGTTCAATCCTTAGTACCACAAAAAAGAAAAAAAGAAGAATAAAGCAAATCTTTCTGCATTGGTTCAAATATGTGCAACTGTGATCTTTCTAGAAAACTGGGGTTTTGCTATTATTATATCCATGGAAGACGGTGTGGTGGCGCACGCTTGTAATCCCAGTACTTGGGAGGCTGAGACCAGAGGATCCAGATTCGCGGCCAGCCTCAGCTACTTAGTGAGGCCCTCTGCAACTTAGTGAGACCCTGTTTCAAAATAAAGAATAAGTGCTCACTTCAGCAGCACATATACTAAAATTGGAATGATACAGAGAAGATTAGCATGGCCCCTGCGCAAGGATGACACGCAAATTCGTGAAGCGTTTCATATTTTTTCATCGCGATGTAAGACTCCAATGCACCAATAAAAGCACATTAAAAAAATAAAAAAATAAATAAAGAATAAAAAATAGGGCTGGGGGTGGAGCCCGGAGGTAGAATGCCCCTGGGTTCAATCCCTGGTACCGGTGCCGCAAAAAAAAAAATATTCATGGAAACAATTTTACTATGCTGCTTACCTACAAATAAACATGTAAAACTGACTCTATTGGTGGGTTAAAAAAAAGTTATTAGCCAACTAGCAACTTTCCCTAAATGACATAATTCACTTGGTTATTTTTTCACTTCCCTCATATTTGAACACTGTCTTTTTTTTTTTTTTTGCGGTACCGGGGATTGAACCCAGGGGGCGTTCTACCTCCGAGCTACACCCCCAGCCCTATTTTTTATCCTTTATTTTGAAACCGGGTCCCACGAAGTTGGGGAGGGCCTCACCTAATTAGCTGAGGCTGGCCGCAAACCCGGATCCTCCATCCTCCGGTCTCAGCCTCCCAAGTACTGGGATTACAAGCATGCGCCACCACGCCCGGCCGAACACTGTCTTTTTTGAAAAAGTACTACTGAACATGGTTGTTTCAATCTGATGCTACAGTTTATATACATACACACATACATACATACTTTTTTGGTACAGGGGATAGAACTCATGATCTCTCTACCTCTGAGCTACACCCCCAGCAATTTATTTTCTGTGGTGCTGGGGATTGAACCCAGGGGCATTCTACCTCTGAGCCACACCTACAGACCATTTTTTATTTGGAAACAGGGTCTCACTAAGTTGCTGAAGCTAGCCTCAGACCTGTGATCCTCCTATCTCAGCCTTTGTGTATGTGTGTGTGTGTGTGTGTGTGTGTGGTATTGTGGACTGTGGTACTCCAAGGGGCATTCTACCTGCGAGCTACACCCCCAGCCCTATTTTGTGTGTGTGATACTGGGGATTGAACCTGGGAGCATTCTACCTGAGCCGCACCCCCAGCCCTATTTTATTTTTATTTTGAAACAGGGTCTTGCTAGGTTGATGACAGTCTCACTACTTGTCCTGGAACCTGGGATTCTCCTGTCTCAGCCTCCAAAAACCTGGGATTACAGGTGTGCGCCACCATGCCCAGCTAACCCAGGATGCTCAGAGGAGCATTCAACCTCTGAGCTATACCCCCAGCCCTATTTTTTTTTTTAGCTTGACTTTTTTTTTTTTGGTCTTTTTTTTGGTCTTCTGTGGTACCGGGAATCAAACCCAGGGCACTGCACTTGCAACTGAGCTACATCCCAGCCCTTATTTTTTATTTTGAAACAAGGTCTCGCTAAGGTGCAGAGGGTCTCAGTAAGTTGCTGAGACTGGCCGTGAACATGCAATCCTTCTGTCTCAGCCTCCCAAGTCTGGGGACTACAGGCGTGCGCCACCATGCCCAGCCCTTCCTTCCTCCCTTCCATTCATTCATCCATCCATCCATCCATCCATCCATCCATCTATTTATTTTTTGTGGTACTGGGGATTGAACCCAGAGACATTCTACCTTCAAGCTACACCAACAACCCTATTTTATTTCTTATTTGGAAACAGGGTCTTGCTAGGTTAATAGAGTCTCATTACTTGCTGAGGCAGTCCTCGAACATGTGATCCTCCTGTCTCAGCCTCCCAAGTACTTGGATTACAGGTGTGCACCACCAGGCACAGCTCTTCTTTTTATTTTTATTTTGAAACAGGGTCTCACTAAATCATGGAGGGTCTTGCTATATTGCCCAGGCTTCCCAGCCTCCCAGGTAGCTGGGACTATTAGGTACATGCCACTGTACCCAGCTATGACTAAACTTTTTACTAAGTATTACACAGAGATGTATGCAAGTCATGAGTATACAAAAATCAAGGAATTTGTACCAAATGAATACATCATGTAACCAGTACCTAGATCAACAAAAGGATGGCCCCCAGGCATCCTTCTCATGCTCCCTGCAGTCACCACAGTTCTTCCCAAAGGCAACCACTATCATGACCTTGAGCCCCAGACATTATTTTGTCTGCTATTGAGCTTCTTTTTTTGGTGGTGGTGCTGGGGATTGAACCCAGGGGGTGGTTCTACCTCTTAGCTATACCTCCAGCCCTATTTTAATTTTTATTTTGAAACAGGCTATCCTCGAACCTGCGAGCCTCCTGTCTCAGCCTCCCACGTACTGGGATTACAAGCATGCACCACCATGCCCAGCTTCCATGAGGTTTTCAAAGAGGAGTTCTATGTGGAAAACGGCAGAGAAAAATTATTTCACCTTTATATTTAAATAACTTAGCAGGACACAATATTCTAGGTTTGTTTATTTATTTATTTATTTATTTATTTATTTATTTATTTAGTGGTATCGTAAGTTGAACCCAGGAGTATATTCCCTCTGAGCTACACCTCCCCCCCAAAAAAAATTGCCTAGGGCTCACTAATTTTCTTCCTGGATTTTGTGTGTGTGTGGCACTCGGGATTGAACCCAAAGACATTCTACCTCCAAGCTACACCTTCAGTCCTATTCCCTTTTTATTTTGAAACAGGGTTTCACTAAGTTGTGGAGGGTCTAAGTTGCTGAGGCTGGCATCGAACCTGTGATCCTCCTGTCTCAGCCTCCCAAATGCTAGGATTACAAGTGTGCGCCACCACGCCGGGCTCTTCCTGTATTTTTATCCATAGTGCTTATAAACCACTGGAAACATGCTTTTCTTTTTTTCGTGGTACTAGGTATGGAACCCAGCGGCATTCTACCTCTGAGGTACACCCCCAGCCCAGTTTTATTTTTATTTTGAAACAGGGTCTAAGTTGCTGAGGCTGATCTTGAAACTGCGATCCTCCTGTCTCAGCCTCCCAAATACTGGAATTACAGGTGTGCACCCCCCAAGCCTGGCTGTGATTATGTTATTTATCATATTTTCTCCTTGGCACTTTTTCTGTTTTGTGTATCTCTGTATCCCCAGCATCTACCACGGTATGTGGCACCATGTAAGGAAGGGGAGATAAAAATGAACCTCAGGAATTCCACTCTGGGCTCTCTTCCTGACCACACCTTCCACGAGACTCAGCCACCTTCAGGGAGCTTCACTTCTCTTTTCTAAAACCTATCTGCCAACTAATCCCAGTACTTGGAAGGCTGAGACTGGAGGATTGCAGGTTCGAGGACAGCCTCAGTAAGTAGTGAGACTTGCATCAACCTAGCAAGACCCTGTTTCAAAACAAAAATAAAATTTAAGCTGGGCTGGGTGGCACACACTTGTAATCCCAGCACTTGGGAGGCTGAGACAGGAGGATCACAGGTTTGCAGCCAGCCTCAGCAACTGGTGAGGCCCTCTACAACTTAGTGAGACTATGTTTCAAAATAAAGTATAAAATACGGCTGGGGGTATAGCTCAGAGGCAGAATGCCCCTGGGTTCCATCCCCAGTACCACAAAAAAAAATAAATAAATAAAATTGGACTGGGGGTGTAGCTCGGATGTAGAACGCCCCTGGGTTCAATCCCCAGTACCAAAAAATAAAAAAATAAAAAATAAAAGCTATGTGCCAGCCATTTTCCACTTCCATAAATAGACTGTTCCAGAATCTTCCTCTGGAATGTAACCCTCTATCGTGGCCTTTTCTTAAACTGTACCATCACTTCCCTAAATAAACCTTCATTCCACTAAAAAAAAAAAAAAAAATTCCCCTATTAAAAAAAAAAAACCCTACTGCCATAACTTGGGCCTCAGGGTGTTGAGCAACAGGGACAAGAAAGGCTGGGAAGAGAAAAAGGCGCAGCGAAGTGCCTCCCTGGTGGGGAAGGCTCTCGCTCCGAGCTCCTGCCCTCCTCATATGGTATGAGCCAACCACCTGCTGCCTCCCCAAGGGCTTCTCACAGTTTGGGGTTTTCTTCAAGTTCTGTGGCATTTCCAGTACCAAGTAGGAAACTGACTCTGGGCTTGTGTGTTCATTTCCTACTGCAGCAGTCACACACTGCCACAAACTCTGTGACTCAAAACAACACAGATTTATTTATTATCTTGCAATTCTGGAGGTCACAAATCCAAATTGGTGCCCCGTGAGCTGAATTCAGGTGTTGGCCAGGCCACGTTCCTTTGGGGAGGCTGCAGGGCAGCAAAGGGCTGCCAGTCAAGTTTCTCATGTTTCACCCTGACTCTGCTTCTGTCCCCTCCCCACACCTCCCCTTCTGACGGGACCTTCTGATTACATGTGGCCCACCTACATCATCTCCCCATCTCAATATGGTTCACTTAACCACGTTTACAGAGTCTCTTTGTAAGCTAACCTATTCACAGGCTATGGGGACTAGGATGTGGACATCTGGGTGAGAACAGGGGGCATTATTCTGCCTTCCACAGCCACTTTTTCTGTCATCTTGTCACAAAAAAGCAAGCAGGGTTGTTTACAACTGGAGTCCACAGCTGGGCTTTGAGGGGCCTGTAAAACCCTTCAAACTGTTTGTCCACTGTTTTGTGTCTTTGTGCATGTTTCCAAATGCACTCTGAGCCCATCGCTATACAAGTCTAAGGCCTGACTGAAGAGAGCAGAGCCCAGCGCTGTCACCGTAACTGCCGGAGCAGACACAACCTCCCCATCTTACTCCATCAGGAAAACTCACTGCTTCTCCCTCTCCTCTTCAGAGGACATGGACAGTTTTGCATACCATATCAACTTCTCTAAGACAGTTGTGGTTAGAGTCCAAGTTTAGTTGCTGAACATTCCACCTCAAGCTCCAAGGTCAATGAGCAAGAAGCCACTGAGTAGAGTGGGGTAGATCAAATGTCACCTTAAGTCATACACAACCCCACTCCGACGCCCCTTTCTTTTCCCTCAAAGTCTCTAACTATAGATAAAGAAAATAAAGGAGCTTGACAAAAACAAAGCCCGCTCCTGGAACAGCAGCAGTGTCAGATCCTGGCCCCTTCTCTCCCTCCCTCCTTCATTCTCAATAAGCAGAGGCATACGGGTGACAGGTTTCCCCCAGACAGCTGCCCAGCATTCTGTTACATAAGGCTGGGGCTTCATCCAGGACTGTACATCCTCAATATGAAACAGAATGATTTTTCCATCTGATTCAGAACAATTTTTCTTTATAAGCAACTGCCTTAGGAAAGAATGTCTCGATTACACCTGTAAGCCCAGCCCCACAGGAGAAAACATTCACTTACTTTGACTGTAGAGTCTGCCTCGGCCATGTGCCATCTTCATTTTGGGGCTCAATTACTAGCACCTGAGTGAAAGGGGAAACCAAGTGAAGAGAGGGCAATGCACCCCACTCCTTTTTTTTTTTGTTCTTTTTGTGGTACCGGGGATTGAACCCAGGGGCATTCTACCTCCGAGCTACATCCCCAGCCCTATTTTTTTTTTTTTTTTTTTT
>PVJS01040509.1:0-18405 GCA_004027185.1 Glis glis
CCGACGCCCCGCCCCGCCCGCCCCGCCCCGGAAGTGACTTGAGCCCGTCCGGAACCTCCGGGCCCGGCGGCTGCAGCGTCACCCGCGGAGTCGGTGCGGGGCGGGCTGAGCGGCCGGGCCGCCGTCAACGAACCGGGGACCGCGCGGGGCCCAGCGGCGCACCGGCCAGGGGCGGGGGCCCAGCGGTCGGGCGGGGGCGACGGGCCGCCGGGGCCGCGGAGCGACGGCAGCGCGGAGGAGGCGGAGCCCGGAGAGGGGTGGGGGCCGGGGAGGGCCAGGGTGGGAGGGGGCGGGGGGGCGTCCCCGGGCTCATGGAGCCGGCCGAGTGGGCGGGAGGCGGGGAGCCCCCGGAGCCCGGCGGGGGGCCCGGGCCCGGCCCGCGGGGCTTCGTCCCGCAGAAGGAGATCGTGTACAACAAGCTGCTGCCTTACGCCGAGCGGCTGGACGCCGAGTCCGACCTGCAACTGGCCCAGATCAAAAGCAACCTGGGCCGGGCCGTTCAGCTCCAGGAGCTGTGGCCCGGGGGCCTCTTCTGGACCAGGAAACTCTCCACGTAAGTGTGCCCGGGCCTCGGGACTAGCCGGGGACCACGGCTCACTAGGGGGGAGGGTGGACGGGCTCTTTGTCCGGAACGCTGGACCTTCAGCCCTGACCTGGTTGGAGCTGCCCCGATGATGCCAGTGGTCCCAGGGTCGTAGCCAGCCTGCAGAGAATCCAGCTTCCTCCCTGTCACTTTCTTACGGGACCTCTCGGGTCCATGGCAGCCCTCTTCGTACTCAACAGCTGCTTCTCCCCAAGCGTTCTGGTTGTTTCTTTCGACCTGCGGGACCCTGGGGAGCCAGAGGACACCGTGCAGTGAGGGAGAGAAACGAGCGGTCCCCAAAGGTCCTCCTTGGAGCTTTGCGCGTGGGAGAGGCGGGGCAGAGAGGATTTGTCTTTGGGGAAGGAACTCTTGACTTCACCTCTCCCGGTGTTTCCTCTTGATTCTTTCCTCTCCTATGATCCCCGCCTCTTTACTTGTCCTCGAGTAACTTTGTGAAACAACTAATGGGTTGTTTTGGGGGGCCTGCTCTCTTTGTGGGTTTGACTGAAAAAACTGGTTTAAAATCAGCCGTCTGCGCATTCTTGGGCTGTGGAGCAAACGTTTATGCTGAGAATGTTGTCTTAGAATCTGAGGGAAATGTATATTGATTCTGTTGTGACATTTCCTTTAGCGAGACCTTTACGATTCCAAGGAAAATAGTGAAGAGCGCTGTCAGGTTGTTCTGGGTGTTATTAGTATCAGGCACGTGTGAGTTTTTGAGTCTCTCAGATGAACCTAAGTCGGTTTGAGACTTCTGTTTCAGGAATACTGCTCTTATTTTTCTTCTGTATAAACTGTAGTGTCACGGAAATTAGAAAAAGAAAAGTAAAAGTACTATGGGGGGGAGGGAAAGGTTAGGGACCTTATTTGCTAGTTGGGCATCTGTACTGTCAGACTTTTTAAAAAAGAATTTTGCTGTATCATGTTTGGTTAACTGTACTTAAAGTCTGGTAACATTGAATGTTCAATGCATGTGGTTACGGATGGGTGAACACACAGGACCCAAGTCACTTGTTCAGTGTTTACCCAAATCTGCTGAGTGAACTGGGTGATGACTCAGGGTTTTGTAATGCAATAGTCATCCCTGTATTTCCTCACAGGATGATTCTTATCTGCTAGTTATTAGGGGGCCTCTGACAAATTTCTCATCACCTCTTTCAGGGTGGACCGGAAAAATTACCTTTTTAAATAAAATAAGCAAAATAAAGCACTTAAATATGCCCTCTTCAAAGAGTGATCGTAAAATGTTGAACTTAGTAGCCCTCCTCTTGACTAAAGGATGAAGAAGTTTGTGGTGTTAGGATCCATAAGAGAAGGGGGGGGTGCAACAGAGATCCAGTCACTTTTAGTCAAAAAGAATAATGTTTTATTTTTAATAAATTAATTAATTTATTTTTTGTGGTACTGGGGATTGAACCCAAGGGCATTCTACCTCCGATCTACACCCCAGCCCTATTTTATTTTGAAACAGGGTCTCACTAAGTTGCTGAGGGCCTCACCAAGTTGCTGAGGTTGGCTTTAGTTGTGCATTTTTAAAGCTTGTGTGTTGCATAAGTTAACATCTATAAAATGCCAAAACATCTGATGATAGTTGAGTAGTGATCAGTACTTTTAGTATTTTATAGAAGAATGAAAAATAGTAATGAGAAAATCTAGTATCTCCCACTAGCTTTGGGCCTGTGGGAAAGATACTTAATATCTTTTAGTATTCTTGTGAGGGAAATGAGGTGGTCCGACTAATTTCTGGAATTGCTGAGAATCATTTTTGTTCTGGTACTTCATGCTTTTATTTTATTTTATTTACACTTTTGAGCTTTATATAAGCCAGTGTGTATCTTTCTATAAGGACTGTATGGGTAGTTTGTAAAGTATTAGAAATAGTTACATAATTCAAGTACATTCCTAAAGATCAGAGTGTGAAGGCCATTTAGAAGCACTGGGACTGTATCCCTGACCGGAAGTGTGCAGCTCTATACCCTGGGCATCACAGGTGTGTTTGAGGCTGCGTTTAGGCTGAGAGCTATGTCAGCTCTACATTTGGCCACCCCTTTTGACTTTATACTTCATTTTAGTAGTTTAAATCCATTCTGAGACTTGCAGTTCTGTCTAGCATCTCTGACCATAGTTTATTTGTGTATTTTTTGTTTTATTTTTATTATTTTCTTTGTGGTGCTGGGAATCGAACCTAGTACCTTGAACATAAGCAAATGCTGTTACTAGTGAGCTACATTCCCAGTGCCCCTATGTATTTTTTTTTTTGTGTGTGTGTGTGGTACTGAGGATGGAACCCAGGGGCATTCTACCTCCGAGCTACACTCCCAGCCCGATTTTATTCTTTTATTTTGAAACCAGATCTCACTAAGTTGCAGAGGGCCTCACTAAATTACTGAGGCTGGCTGTGAACCCGTGATCCTCCTGTCTCAGCCTCCCAAGTACTGGGATTACAAGCGTACACCACCATGCCTGGCTTATTTTTTTTTAATTGTTCCTGTGATATAATAAAAATGTTAATGTACAGACAGTTTGAAATATTAAAACTGCCTGTTTAAAAGAGATTGTGTGTTGGAATACATCACAAAGTGTTAAGAAGGAAGGAAACAAGGGAAGTTAAGGAAAATAAATAAATTGGAGAAAGTAACAGCAAGTTAGTAGTCTTTGGAAAATGGCAGTAAAGACAACTTTGGACTGGTAGATAACCTGTGTGACCCATGTAGAGAATGAAGGGTATTGAAGAAAGGTAATCTCTTCTTTTGGATATTGGGGATTGAACCCAGGGGTATTCTACCTTTTACCTACACCCCCAGCCCTACTTTATTTTTATTTTGAAACAGGGTCTCACTAGGTTGATGAGAATCTCACTACTTGCTGAGGCTGTCCTCAAACCTGCGATCCTCCTGTCTCAGCCTCCCAAGTACTGGGATTTCAGGGGTGTGCCACCATGCCTGACTGAAAGGTAATCTTGAAACTTACTTTTGCTCCTCTTTTCCTTTTGGACCTTACAAAGTGGCAGTGAAGTCTAGAACTCCTCAGGTATCTATTCGTCTCTTGGCTTTACAGTTGGAAGGCAGTTTAGACAATTAGTGGATTTTAAAACTAGTGAAGTGTTTTATAAAAACAAAATTTTAAACATAAGATTAGATTCCATAGGCAGATTAAAATTGATTTTTTTTCTTTTTAACACTTCATTGATAATAGAATCCTTTACATGCTTACTCCATCTACGATAATTTCTTGCTTTCATGGCTGTGTGTGTGTGTGTGTGTGTGTATGGTTTTCTGGGGGGGACAGGGGGAGGTACTGGGGATTGAACCCAGGGGCGTTCTATCTCTGAGCTACACCTGCAACCCTTTTTTGTTTTTATTTTGAAACAGGGTCTTGCTAAATTGTCAAGGGTCTCGCTAAGTCGCTGAGGCTGGCCTCAAACCTGTGTTCCTCCTGTCTCAGCCTCCCAAGTACTGGGATTACAGGCATGTACCACCATGCCTGGCTTGTGTTTTTTTTTAAACAAAATTTTGATTTTAGTTAAGCATGAGGGTTTGCTGTAATATGAAGCAAATTTATATCCCTTGTTTATTATGGTGACGTTATTCTGTATTGTTTTGTGATTAAATGACTGGAATCATTTCATTTGATAAACTGTGGCTTCTTGTAGAATAAAGGTACAGTTTTTAAATTATTAACATTATGCAATCTTCCTAGACAGAGTACTCTAGTTGAACCAAATAATGCATTTAAGGAATTAAAATTTTTTTTTGTTTTTTTTTTATGATACTGGGGATTGAATCCAGGGGCATTCTACCTCTGAGCTATAACCCCAGCCCTATTTTGCTTTTATTTTAAAACAGGGTCTTGCTAGGTTCATGAAAGTTTCAGTACTTGCTGAGGCTGTCCTTGAACCTGTGATCTTCCTGTCTCAGCCTTCCAAGTACTGGGATTACAGTAGCGTTCCCATTGACCCTGTTCCTCATATATACATGCATACATACACATATGTGTGTTTTATATATAAATACACATACATGAAATATATTTTGCAGTGTTGGGGATTAAATCCAGGGCCTCACACATGTTCTATACTGTGTTACATCCCTAGCCCATTTTTATCTTTTAATATTATTATTAATTCTTTGGTACTGGCGATTGAGCCCTGGGACCCCAAGCTCCACCCCTACCATTTTATTTTTTATTTTTAAACAGGGCTCACTGAGTTGCTGAGGAACTAAGTTGTTGAGGATGACCTCAAAACTGCAATCCTCCTCTCTCAACCTCCTAAGTACTGGGATTATAGGCATGTGCTGCCATGCCTGGCTCCCAGCCCTTTTTATTTTGAGATAGTGTCTCCCTAAATCACCTAGGCTGGCCTCAAACTTGTGATCCTCTTGCCTCAGCCTCCTAAGTAGTTTTTACTAGTTAATTGACTGTGTCAGAATCTCATTTGCCAATGAATAGATGTTTGAATCCGATTTTTAATAGTTTCTAATATTTAATTTTTTCTTTAAATATTTATTATTGTGGAAAATATCAAACATATACAAAAGAAGACAGAACACTATAATGAACCTCATCACCCATCTTATTCACTCATCAACTCATGATCAATCATGTTCCTTCCATCATCCCCTTCCCCCATATTTTTGAAGCATATCATTTCTTTTTCTTTTTTTTTTTTTTTTTGGAACTGGGGATTGAACCCAGGGGCATTCTACCTCTGTGCTACACCCCCAGCCCAATTTTTTATTCTTTATTTTGAAACAGGGTCTCCCTAAGTTGCTGAGGGCCTCACTAAGTAGCTGAGGCTGGTCACGAACCTGTGATCCTCCTGTCTCAGCCTCCCAAGTATTTGCATTACAAATGTGCATCACCATGCCTGACTGAAGCATATCATTTCATTCATAAACATTTCCAGTGTGTATTTCTTTTTTTGTGTGTGTCTGGTACGGGGGATTGAACCCAGGGGCATTCTACCTCCGAGCTACACCCCCCGCCCTATTTTTTATTCCTTATTTTGAAACCAGGTCTCACTAAGTTGCTAAGTCGCAGAGGGCCTCACTAAGTAGCTGAGGCTGGCTGCGAACCCGGATCCTCCGGTCTCAGCCTCCCAAGTACTGGGCTTACAAGCGTGCACCACCACGCCCGGCTTCCAGTGTGTATTTCTAAGGGAAAAGGAATTAAAAAAAAAAAAGACAAGCTAGATGTGATGCACACCTGTAATCCCAGTACATGGGAAGCTGAGACAAGAGGGTCGCAGGTTCCATGCCAGCTTCAGCAATTTAGGCTCTCACTCAGTAACTTAGTGAAACCCTGTTTCAAAATAAAAAATAAAATAGGGCTGGGAGAGTAGCTCAAAGTTAGAACACCCCTGGGTTAAATCCCCAGTACCGGGGCCGGGGGTTGGGGGAAGAGCCAGCAATAACAATACCATTAAAAAAATCTAAACAGAAACAAAAAATAAACCAGTCCTTTGTCAGCTTTGATCAACCGCAAGAAATTCTGCTTCTTTGAAAAATTTGTGATTTTTACTTCTGAGTTTCCACTTCATTTGCATTGCTTTGTCTAAGCTTTACTATAATCAGATAGAGATTTAAAAAGATCTTATAGCCGGGCATGGTGGCTCACACTTGTTATCCCAGTACGTGGGAGGCTGAGACAGGAGGAGTGCAGGTTTGCGGCCAGCCTCAGCTACTTAGTGAGGCCCTCCGCAACTTAGTGAGAACCTGTTTCAAAATAAAGAATAAAAATAGGGCTGGGGGTGGAGCTCAGAGGTAGAATGCCCCTGGGTTCAATCCCCAGTACCGCAAAAAAATAGATATTATGTCTTTCACCCCTCCCCCCTTTTTTGCATTACTTGGGACAAGCCCAGAGCCTTGTGCATACTAGGCAAGCCCTCTAACACTGAACTATATCCCTGGCTCTTCTTTTACTCCTTCTTAACTTTGGAGAGTTAGATTTAGTCCTGATGTAACAAGTACTGTGTTGGATTCCATTTTAAAAATTAAGATACTGCTTCTATATTAGTAAATACAACTTCTAAAATAGTTTTTCTAATTGCAAAACTTAGGAATTAACATTTTTCTATTGAGATTCATTTTTCAAAGGAGGAGTCTCTTTTTCCTTCTTTGATTTACAAAACCTAAATTTACTGTTTTCCTCTAACCTTTGTAGAAGATTAGATCAAAGTTTCATTCTGTATGAACAGCAAACAGAGCATGCTGTTTTTAAAGCAATAGCAAGCAAATAGCAGCAGCAACAACAAATGTACATTTGTTAAGACCTCCACTGGAATGTTAAAAACAGCACATACTTACAAATACTCCCCTTTGGAGTTTGAGGTTGGCCTCTTACATATTCGGCCCATGCTTGGCATTTCTTCCCTTTTAGTGTGCTCTCTAGATCCCCTATTCATGCTTTTCAATTTTTTTCTGTACATATATTCCCTTTTCTACTGTGAACTTTTTTGATATCTACAACCCTCTATACCCAGCATTTAGTATTGTATACATTGATAGGTACTCATTAATATTAGAATTCATTTTTTTCTTTTTTGTGTGTATGGTACTAGGGATTGAACCCAGGGGCATTCTACCTCTGAGCTACACCCCCATTTTTATTTTTTTATTTTGAAGCAGGGTC
Source organism: Glis glis (assembly GCA_004027185.1). Taxonomy (NCBI): domain Eukaryota; kingdom Metazoa; phylum Chordata; class Mammalia; order Rodentia; family Gliridae; genus Glis; species Glis glis. The sequence goes on from PVJS01040509.1 coordinate 7,214, forward strand.
TTGCTAAGTTACCGCATGCTAGCCTCAAGCCTGTGATCCTCCTGTCTCAGCCTCCACTTTTTTTCTTTGCACACTAAGGCATTATGCAAATCTATGAAATTGTTAATTTTCCATTTAAAATGAAGAAAATAATCTGGAGATTCATTTTAATACTGGGTTCAAAAGAAAGCATATATTTAACCAAATAATTGGAGGGAATGAGCATTTTGATTAAGAAAGAGAGGAGTGTGTTTCATGACCCAAAAAAGTTATCCAAGAGTGGGATTTAACAAAGTAGATTTTATCGTTTGCATTGAGGTGTTCAACCGAGAGTTTCATTCTTAAATAAATTTGTAATAATTGTTGTGGTGAAATATTTAGTGTTACAAAATTTAGACTATAATTTTTTAATAGGTGAACCATTACATTTTGGTAGTAATTATCACTTTTTTATGCTAATTTGACTGTTTTACATAATACTTGGACCCTAAATATTTGAGATTAATGATACAAAGATTTTTCTTTCTAAGAAAAGAGTAGCACCATTGCAGCTATGAAATGGGTATTGGAATATTAATATAGTATAAAAAAGTTGAAGATCGTTTAAGAATTATTAAAAATGGGAGCCAGGTGTGTTGGTGCATGCCTGTAATCCCAGTACTTGAGAGGCTGAGACACAAGGATCGATCGTAGGTTTGAGGCCAACTTCAGCAACTTAGCAAGACCCTCAGCAACCTAGTGAGACCTTATTTCAAAATAAAAAAAAAATTTTAAACAGCAGGGTGTAGTGGCACATTCCTGTAATCCCAGTACTTGGGATGCTGAGACAGGAGAATTGCAGGTTGGAGGACAGCCTGTTTCAAAATAAAAAATAAAGGGCTAGAGGTTTCACTGGGAGGTAAAATGCCCTGGATTGAATCCCCAGTACCAAAAAAAAAAAAAAAAAAAAAATTAAGAAAGGGGCTGAGGATGTAGCTTAGACGTAGAATGCACCTGGGTTTAATCCCCAGGACCACTCCCCCACACAAATCTTAAAAATACTTTATAACCTTCTAATGATAGTATAAATTGGATGTGTTAGTAATCTTTAGGCTCTTACAAGTGGGTGTTTCATTTCATTTTCTGGTGGTTTTCTTTTTTTAAGCCAACGATGAATTATAAGTTTTTAGAGTAAGACATTTTATGAATGCAATCTTTTGCTTGTGAGTATGTATATTTGGGTGGTTTTTTTTTTCTTATTTCTCCATTCAAATGTCTTTTTTGTTGTTGTGGTGGTGGTACTAGGGATTGAACCCAGGGGCATTCTACCTCTGAACTATACCCTATCCCTTTTTAAATTTTTTATTTTGAAACAGGGTCTCACTAAGTTATGAAGGGCCTCACTAAGTTGCTGAGGCTGACTGCAAACCTGCAATCCTCCTATCTCAGCCTCCCAAAAACTGGGATTATAAGCATGGGCCACCACGCCCAGCTCAAATGTCTTTTGAGTGGAGTTGACAGCTGGGGACAGATTCCTGGAGAGTTTAGTTGGAGTAGTTTGTTCTGAGGAAGATAGATTACTTCCAGATACCTTAATACATAAAATGTCAAATTTCTATAAACACTTAACAAATGGAGTTGACTATTCTGTGTATGGCAGGAGAAGTTACCACATAACTGATCCAGAAATGATATAGAAATGTGATTTTTTTTTGTGGTATTGAGGATTGGACTCAGGTGCATTCTACCTCTGAGCTATTCCCCCAGCCCTATTTTTATTTATTTATTTATTTATTTATTTATTTATTTATTTATTGTGGTACTGGGGATTGAACGCTGGGGCTTTCTACCTCTGCGCTACGCCCCCGGCCCTATTTTTTTATACTTTATTTTGAAACCGGGTCTCACGAAGTTGCAGAGGGCCTCACTAAGTAGAGAGAGAGAGAGAGAGAGACAGGGAGAGAGAGAGAGAGAGAGAGAGAGAGAGAGCGCGCACATGCGCGAGCTGAGGCTGGCCTCGAACCCGGATCCTCCGGTCTCTGCCTCCCAAAGTACTGGGATTACAAGCGTGCGCCACCACGCCGCCCGGCTTATGTTTTATTTTGATACAGGGTCTCACTAAGTTGCGGAGGGCCTCATAAGGTTTCTGAGACTGGCCATGAACCTGTGATCCTCTTGTCTCAGCCTCCCAAGTATTGGGATTACAAGTGTGTGCCACCATGCCTGGCTTAGAAATGTGATTTAAAAAAAATCATAATTTATCAGGAGTTATTTTTCACTTTAAGGTTATTTAAAGGGGGGATTTCATTTTTTATCTGTATCTTCATTTATAAGTGTATTATATAAAATATGCCAGAGAATGAGTCATAAGCAAAAGAGTTGGGAATCAATCTGGTAGCTTTTGACTAGTTTTTGTTTTGTTTTGTTGTGGGTAAAATAGAATAAAATCATTAGAGTGCATTTGGCCATAATGAGGGTGACTGTTCATGACTTTTATTTCAGTTTTGTATATATGTGTGTGTGTGTGTGTATGTAGTGGATTATGATATATTTGTTACTATGGGTCATGGCCAAAAAATTTTTATTTTTGTTTTTTTTAGCACTGGGGATTGAACCCAGGGTCATTCTACCTCTGTGCTACACCCCCAGCCCTATTTTTATTATTCTTTATTTTAAAACAGGGTCTCACTAAGATGCGGTAGACCTCACTAAGTAGCTGAGGCTGGCCTCGAACCTGTGATCCTCCTGTTTCAGCCTCCCAAGTATTGGGATTATAAGCATGTGCCACCATGCCCCGCTGTGGCCAAAAGAATTTTAAAGCTACACATGTAAACAGGTGTCATGTACTTCTGTACTTCAGATCATACAATCAGCAGGTACTTACTGAGTTAGAAGGACATAAGAGATGAAAATGAAAAGTTCACAACAGTTAAAAAAGTGTCAGTAACTTGAATTTACAAGAGAGCATTAGTAGAATGTTAGAGTGGTATAGATACTGCCTACCACATACTGCGAAGTCATAACATGCCAGCACTGCTAAGTGCTTTACATCCATTATTTCATTTAATTCTCACAAACCTATGAACTGTAGGTATATTTATTATCCCAAATTTACTGTTGAAAAAATGAAGCTTAACAAAGTTGTCTGAGTCCACTTGGACTGCTCTAATACCATAAGCTGAATGGCTTAATCAGCAAACATTCATTTTCCCCCTTCTAGAGGTTGGAAATCTGAGATCATGGTGTCGCCATCCATGGTTTCTGGTGCGCATCTTCCTGGTTAACAGCTAGCTACCTTGTTGTATCTTCACCTGGTAAGGCAGTAATGAGAAATGGGAACAAGCTCTTTCTTACTCTTTATAAAGACACTAATCCCATCACGAGGGCTCCATCTTTAATACTAATTGCAACCCCAAAGTCCCATCTCAAAGTAACATGATGTTGGGGATTAGGGTTTCAGCTGATGGATGGAGGCATTGACTCATTAGCAGAGACTTTGTTATAGCCAGTTTTGCTTGATGACCACAAAGGTCTTGCTCTTAACCACTGTGTCTGTTCAAAATAAGGAAAGCTTCTTGGTTATATAGCCTGGGAAATTTACCTAGAGGAAGACTCACAGCTGGACTTGAGGTAGGGTTTAGTTAGAGAGGAATTTGGAGAAAGCCATGTAATGTAGGGAACAGAGATGAACAGGCAGATTGACCATACAACTATTAAAATTGTACTCTGAGCATTATATTGAAATACTCAGTTAAGTTACCTGTCTCCCTTTCTAGGCTGTATACTTCAGGGCCATTTGTTATTTATTTTTATTTTCATTGCCTGGCTCATAGATGTGTTAGAAATAACTTTTCACAGCATCTAAAGAAACGGCACGTGTTCGAAATTGCTTGGCAAGGCAATTTTACTTTTTTGCAAAAAAGGGTGCTCCCAGATGTGTGAGAGAGCACACCTCACAAAGAACCCAGTGGGTCTTATATCCCTAACTCAAGTCTCCTCCTGCACTGAACTCCTATTGGCGGAGTTAACAGCTTCACATTCTTCCCTATCAGCTACAGGGGAAGATGGGGGAGGGTCGACACTTGTGATCTCTTAAAAGATGTTAATTTGGGGAAGGAATGTAAATCCCTACCAGGTTACAAAATGGCCATTCAAGTGAAACTACCTCCTTTGACAGAAAAGATACAATTATATTCTCACAGATGACACCCAGTAAAGCATTTCTTTTCTTCTTTTTTTGTGGTACTGGGGATTGAACAAAGGGGCATTCTACCTCCTAGCTAACACCCCCAGCCCGATTTTATTTTATTGTTTTTATTTTGAAACAGGGTCTCACTAGGTTGATGAGAGTCTCACTACTTGCTGAGGCTGTCTTCGAACCTGTGATCCTCCAGTCTCAGCCTCCCAAGTACTGGGATTACAGGCCTGTGCCACCACACCCGGCTAGAAATTATTTTCTTTATCCAGTTCTCAAGAGAAAAACAACTGGGGAAAGAATAGTGGCATTATTAGGTGTTAATAGTAAGTGACTTTATTAGTCTAGAAATTGTGTCAATTTTAATAAGTCACAAAGTATAAACGATGATAGACCTTTTTTTTAGGTGTTTTGGAAAACTCTTAAAGTCAGTTTGTTTAATGTAGTCAAGTGTTTATTGTTAGAGGGTTTTTTTTTTTAATTGGTTCATGCCTGTAATTCTAGCACTTGGGAGGCTGAGACAGGAGGATTACAGGTTCGAGTACAGCTTCAGCAATTTAGAGAAACCCTAAGCCATTTAGTGAGACCTTGTTTCAAATAAAATAGGGATGAGGATGTAGCTCAGATGTAGACTGTCTCTGGGTTCAATCCCCCAGTACCACACACACACACACAAATTAATTTTTTTAATTAAAAGGACTGGGGAGGCTGGGCGTAGTGGTACACGCCTGTAATCCCAGTACTTGGGAGGCTAATACAGGAGGATTGCAGGTTCGAGGACAGCCTCAGGAAGTAGTGAGACTCTCATCAACCTAGTGTGACCCTGTTTCAAAATAAAAATAAAATAGGACTGGGGGTGTAACTCAGAGGTAGAATGCCCCTAGGTTCAATCGATACCACCAAAAAAATAGAAGGGCTGGGGATATAGCTCAGAGGTAGAACACCCCTGAGTTCAATCCCAGCATTAATCAATCAATAAAAATAAACTAAAATTAGTCCTAGTAAGCCGCTTATAATTATATAAGCCAGAGTAGTCCCCAAGACATTCTTGTAGTACATTCAGACATTTCAAAATATGTTTCTCAGAATGCTTGCTTTGTTTCCTCTCAGATTAGAACTGTAGGTTCATTAAGTGTAGAGGCATGGTCCCTTTCACCAAATAGCTTTCAGTTATCTAAATAAATAATATAATGTATGCATATATAATTGTAGTAAGAGAAAGACTGTGAAAAATAGTTATGTGATATAAACTATTCAGAGAACAGAGGTATAAGGTATTCAAAGAGGACAGAGAGTAAAACTTCATGAAGGAGGGATGTCTTAAAGGATAGATAAACTTCCAAGGATGTCAAGATAACTCATGTGAAAATAATTATAACATACAATAAGCAAAATTCTTAAAATATGTTTAGCCTCATAACTATTTAAAGAAAGAATAAATTGAACTTCTTCCTTCCGCCTGGCTGTCTGGGGATCAAACCCAGGGGCATTCTACCTCTGTGGTATACCTTCATCCCTTTTTATTTTTTTGTTTTGAAACAGGGTCTTGCTAGGTTTCTTTCTTTTTTTTTTTTTTTTTTGCGGTAGCGGGGATTGAACCCAGGGGCGTTCTACCTCCGCACTACACCCCCGGCCCTATTTTTTTTTTATACTTTATTTTGAAACCGGCTCTCATGAAGTTGCGGAGGGCCTCACTAAGGAGAGAGAGAGAGAGCGAGAGCGAGAGCGAGAGCGCTGAGGCTGGCCGCGAACCCGGATCCTCCGGTCTCCGCCTCCCAAAGTACTGGGATTACAAGTGTGCACCACCACGCCCGGCCCCAGCCCTGTTTTTTATTCTTTATTTTGAAACATGGTCTCATTAAGTTGCGGAGGGCCTCACTAAGTAGGTGAGGCTGGCTGCGAACCCGGATCCTCCTGTCTCAGCCTCGCAAGTACTGGGATTAGAGGTGTGCACCACCAGCTATGATAGTAGTTCCCTAATCTTTCAAGGTTAATGATCACTTAATATATGATGAAACTTTCCTTAGAATAAAGAATTCTAAAACTCTGTGATTACTTTATCTTCTATATATTTAGTTTTTCAGGTGCCTGGAAATTTATATCTTATATATGATTGTTTACTCATATCTTATTGTGAGTTCTTTGCCTAAAGGAACTATTTCAGTCATATTCTTGTCCCATACTTATCATTTGCTGTGGAAATTCCCTTTGTGTGGTGTGTGTGTGGGTACTGGAAATTGAACCCAGAGGCATTCAACCTCTGAGTTACCCCCAGACCTTTTTAAAAAAATTTTTTTTTAAATATTTGAAACAGGGTCCCACTAAATTACTGAGTCTGGCCTCGAACCTGTGATCCTCCTGACTCTCAAGTACTCAGATTACAGGCATGTGCCACCACTCCTGGCCCTAGTCCTTTTTCAATTTTTATTTTGGCTGGGCGTGGTGGCGCACGCATGTAATCTTGTAATCCCAGTACTTGGGAAGCCGAGACAGGAGGATCACAGATTCAAGGCCAGCCTCAGCTACTTAGTGAGGCCATCTGCAACTTAGTGAAACCCTGTTTGAAAATAAAGAATAAAAAAAAATAGGGCTGGGGTGTAGCTCATAGGTAGAATGCCCCTGGGTTCAATCCTCAGTACCACACACACACAAAAAAAACCCCAAAAACAACAACAAAAAAAATTTTTTTTTATTTTGAGACAGGGTCTTGCTAAATTGCCAAGGCTGGCTTTGGGATTATAGGCATGTGCTATCACACCTGTCTGACTCCCATTTTTGTATGTTTGTTGGGGTGGGGGGGATGAATCCTCTAAGCTTCACCCGCAACTCTTTTTATTTTTTGTTTTGAAACAGGGTCTCCCTAGGCTGGTGAGAGTCTCTACATTGCTTAGGCTGTCCTCAAACTTGTGATCCTCCTGTCTCAGAGTATTGGGGATTACAGGAGTGCAGCACCACACCAGGCTTGACTCCCAGTATTTTTTTTCCTTTTGTGGTACTGGGGATTGAACCCAGGGGCATTCTACCTCTGAGCTACTCCCCCAGCCCTATTTTATTTTTGAGACAAGGTCTCATTAAGTTGATGAGAGCCTCACTAAATTGCTGAGACTGTCCTTGAACCTGCGATCCTCCTGTCTCAGCCTCCCAAATACTGGGATTACAGGTGTGCGCCACTACTCCCAACTGACTCCCAGTATTTTTGATGAACTAAGTCTAAGATGGATGCATCTCCCAGTAGTAGGCATTTTAAAATGTTACCTTGCACAAGTCCTTTTTTTTTTTTTTTCTTTTTGGTGCTGGGATTTGAACCCAGGGGCATTCTACTTCTGAGCTACTCCCCCAGCCATTTTTATTTTGGAACAGGGCTTGCTAAGTTGCTGAGGGCCTCACTTAAGTTTAAGGCTGTCCTCAAACCTGGGATCCTTCTTTCTCAGTCTCCCAAGTACTGGGATTATAGGCTGCCACCACACTTGACCCTGCTTGCCCATTTTTTTGTTTTTGTTGGGTTGTTTATGTGTGTGTGGTGCTGGGAATTGAACCCAAGGCCTTGCATATGATAGGCAAGTGCTGTACCACTGAGCTACCTCCTAGCTCTGTAGGAATTCTTTATGTAATGTGAATGAGTTCTTTGTCATATATATGTATTCCTAGTATCGGACTGGACTTTTCACTGTAAATGGTGTTTTATTATGAAAAAAGTTCTTAATTTTAATGAAGACCAGTTTATTAATTTTCCTTTTATGGTTAGTACTTTTTGTGCTCCTGAAAAAATTCTCTTGGATTATATTTTGAGAAATAATGAGAAAAAAATTGCTTGCTGGTTGGCAAGGAATTGGGGGAAATAAAAGGTTTCTGAGGAGTCCCCCTAAAATCTTTAGCATTTAAAATAGCATTTAAATGTTTCTAGCTTTTACTTCTGAATTTACAGTGAAACAAAGGGGGAGGCTTCAGGAAGCCACAACTTTGTTTATTCAGTAGATTGAAGTATCTTTGGCAAACCTGGGCTTAGGGTCTTTATATATTGTCTTCAGTAATCCATTTGCTTTACCTGTGTAGGGTGGTTAAGAAACTTCTACAGTGATTACAAGGAGATTCAAAATGCGATCTTGGTTCTCATTGCTCTTCCCTTGATAATGTCTAGTCTCAGAGAACTAAGGAGAGATCATGGGATTATATTTTGAAAGGATAGAAAGGAGCTGAATAAGTTCAGAAAAGCCTGAGGGGGGAAAAGAATACTCTTCATGGACCAAGAATTTTGAGGTATTTCTGGAAGATAGAAAAGCACTAACTTCTAAAGCCCTAACATTAGAAGTTAAGCATAAGTTTTAGAAGTTAAGCATAAGTTTAATTCGATTTTAGCTGTTGGGGGTGTGCTAAAGATCATTTCTATTGACTTATGTGTTTTAGTTGTTTGTAAAAATGACCCTCTCAATGGGGTTTATGATTTTAGTATTCAGTAAATTTGGGGTAGTTACTTTTGTGTGTGTATATGTGTTTGTGTGTGTGGGGGTACTGGGGATTGAACCCAGGGGCATTCTACCTCTGAGCTACACACCCACAACCCTTTTTATTTTTTTATTTTGATACAGTGTCTCACTAGGTTGATGAGACACTTGCTGAATCTGTCTTGCCAGGCTGGGGTAGTTACTTCTGACTCCTTAAATATACTATGATTAGTTAGTCTTGAATTTTGTAACACCCTTTTTCTTCAATTTGCTTATGTTTGGTGCATTTGATTACATTGCTTCTCTGAAGGTAAAAAATGAAAATGTATACTTTTCAGATAAAAATTTATTTATTTTATTTTATTTTAATTTTCTTTGGTGTTGGGGTTGAACCCAGGGGCATTCTGAGCTACACCCCTGGCACTATTTTATTTTTTATTTTTATTTTTTATTTATTTATTTATTTTTTGCAGTACCGGGGATTGAACGCAAGGGCGTTCTACCTCCGTGCTACGCCCCCGGCCCTATTTTTTATACTTTATTTTGAAACTGGGTCTCACGAAGTTGCAGAGGGCCTCACTAAGGAGGGGCGGGGGAGAGCGAGAGAGCTGAGGCTGGCCGCGAACCTGGATCCTCCGGTCTCCGCCTCCCAAAGTACTGGGATTACAAGCGTGCGCCACCACGCCTGGCTTTTATTTTTTTTAAATGGGGACCCACTAAGTTGTAGAGAGCCTCACTAAGTTGCTGAGGATGGCTGCGAACCTGCGATCCTCCTGTCTCAGCCTCCCAAAGTACTGGGATTACAAGTGTGTACCACCATGCCTGGCTAAAAATTTATTTTTTATAGCAGTTTTATTGTAATTATGAGTTAATGCTTAGAAACAAATACTACAAGTTATGTAACTTGCTATATTGTTTCAGTTTTATTTTTTTTTTCCAGTACTGGGGATTGAACTCAGAGGCATTCTGCCTCTGAGCTACATCTGAACTTTTTTTTTTTTTAACAGGGTCTCACTAGGTTACTGAGAATCTCACTACCTTGCCAAGGCCGTCCTCTAACCTGCAATCTCTAACCCAGGACATTCTATCTCTGAGCTACACCACCAGTTCTTTTTATTTTTATTTTGAAACAGGGTCTTGCTAAATTACCTTGAACTTGGAATCCTCCTGTCTTAGCCTCCCAAGTACTGTAATTACAAGCATGTACCACCATGCCTGCCTTATTTCAAGATTCTAAGTAAACCATTCGTTTTTATTATCTTATTTTGCTTGTTTATTGATTTGCAATTCTGAGAGTTAAACCCAGGGCTTTCTGCATGCTCTGCAAGCACTCTATCACTGCTACACCACCAACCCTTTTTATTAAGTTGCCCATGCTGGCCTTGAATTTGGCAGTCCTTCTGCCTCTCACACTCTCTAGTAGCTGAGATTACATGCCTGTAATCTCATACTGAGATTATATATGTACTGAGGTACATATTTTTTGGGAGGGGGTACTGAGGATTGAACCCAGGAGTGTTCTACCTCTGAGCTATTTTTTGTTTTAAACAGGGTCTTACTAGGTTGCTGAGAGTCTTGTTAAGTTTCTGATGCTGGTCTTAAACTTGGCTATCCTCTTCTCTCAGCCTCCCAAGTACTGGGATTATAGGCTTGTGCCACCACCCTTTGTTTATATATATCCATTTCTGAAACATTTTTATGACTAGTATAATAAGCTGTATTTGTACAGCTTGTTATATTTATATTTAATTACATTGTGGCATGCTGTTTTTAAGTAGTTTTAGGGAATTTAAGTTGAAGATTATCTTAAATGAGTATTTGGTTTTTTTTGTGTGTGTGGTACTGGGGATTGAACTCAGGGGCATTCTACCTCCGAGCTACACCTCCAGTCCTATTTTTTATTCTTTATTTTTTTTTTTTTCGGTACTGGGGATTGAACCCAGGGGCATTCTACCTCTGAGCTACGCCCCCAGACCTATTTATTTATTTATTTATTTATTTTTTAACGTGCTTTTATTGGTGCATTGGAGTCTTACATTGCAATGAATATCTAGTTGATGTTAACATACATGCACACAACTCTTGGTGTCCCACCCCCGCCTCCCCCCACTCGTATGAAATACCAAGAATGATGTTGGTATATTTTCACACGTACATATTGTTTATGATAGTAATTCCATTAATTCACTTCTTTCTTGCCCTCCCCCTTCCCGTACCACTTCCCTTGTTCTGCTGAGGGTTCTCCATTATCAACCGGAGTCCCTTGTGTGTCCCCACTAATCCCTAAGTTGCACATATTAATGAAAACATATGTCCCTTCTTTTTTTGTGATTGACTGATCTCACTTAACATAATGTTCTCCAGATCCTTCCACTTTCTTGCAAATGATGTTATTTTGTTCTTTATTGCTGAGTAGAATTCCATTGTGTGTATTTCCCACAATTTTGTAATCCACTCATCTGTTGATGGACACCTAGGTTGGTTCCATAATTTGTCCACTGTGAATTGTGCTGCTATGAACATGGGTATGCATATATTACTGTAGTTTTCTGGTTTCAATCCCTTTGGTATGATACCCAGTAGTGGTATAGCCGGAT
>PVJS01040510.1:0-18405 GCA_004027185.1 Glis glis
TTCATTGAAGAAATTTTAGAAAACTGTCCAATATAATAATATAACTCTTCATTATAAAATACAATGAAACTCATTTAATTACACTATCAAATATAATTACATATAATTTAGATATTCAAAATATTATAACTTACTTAAAATATAAAATATTGAAAATGATACAGATATATTATGGAATCATGTTTCCTAAAATGTAATTACTATATATAATTTAAAATAATTGATTAAATAGGATTAGTCTTTAAGATGAATTTCAATTTCAGCTTTAGCTATTATTTAATTATAACATGCTATCCATTACAATAATCTGGAAGACAGCCAAAATAAATCTTTAAGGGACAGCATGATAATTAAGAACAGCTATTTGTCTTATTTTTATTAGAAAACTAAAGGCTGTTACAATAATGTAAAAATGTCTAGAGATATGAACTTAAGTAATTTCCTAAACATTTTACTTTCTAATTCCAAACATATGGAATTAATCCATGTTACTTTGTGTTCAAAAGTTCATACAATATTAATTCCAACATTTGCTTTCAACGTGGATATCTTAGAAAGAAGAAATTATATGTTTGAGTCTTATTAAATTCCTGATATATTAATATTTATATATTTTATTTATGATGACAGTATTGTGGCAGTTTTTCATAAAAATGCTATTAAATTAGGCTTATTGAAAGTAATAATCATGCCATCTAATATAGAAAAAAGAATGTGAAACCTCTGTAATCAAAACGATGTCAATATCAGGAGTGATTCTAAGAGTGTATCTTTTCTCACCTAGGAACTCAAGTTGAAGGAAAGTATAAGGTAATTAGTGATTACCAATAACCAAATTAAAAGAAATTCTGTTACTGTAGACTTTATTCTAATTATCTGGTTTCTCTCCAGTTTGTGACCTTTTCTTTTTTCTGGCTTCATTATGAAAAATGACTGTCAGTATCATAATTACATGATAATCAGCTACTAATCATCAAGTCAACATTAGTTGTAAATGGTCTGATTGTATAGCCAATTTCAAGCAGGGTTATTTACTATACTTATTTTCCTCCTGAAAATTTCATCATAGCTGTAGATAGAAAAAAAAGTATTATCTCTATATTAAAATTTCCAAGTCATCTCATTTAAAATGTATATGTTGTATAATTCCCCCTCAGAAAATTACTATCATTATAATCCATTTATAGCTTTTATGATATTGTGATCTTGAAGGCACATTTTCATATTGGAGAAGTTAAAGCATTGTTGCTGTTTTTTAAATGTTTCAAGTCTCTCTGATAAAAGGCAGTATTAGGATGCATGTTTTGAGGTCAAGTTTATATTTATAGTAGGTAATAAAGAAAGAGTGAAGCCCAAGCTTTCTGGTACAAGGTCTGAATGCGGCTGGTAACTAGACACCGGCCAAAGTACTTAGAATCAGAGGTCAGTAAAACTGTGGAAGCCTATAAGCAGAGACAAACGCAATGTTGTGCAGCAGACAGAACCATAGACTTAAGATTCATGCATAGCTGAAGGTAGTGAAGAACAGCCTGGGACATAGCCTAGCTGGATTTTAAAGGATGCATGAAAGGTGGACGAGGCTACAGAGGGAGATTTGAAGGAAAAGTTTATACAGATGGAAATGTTCCATAGAGTGTTTTCTGGAAATGCTGAAATACTTGATTCTTCCAGCAGAAAGTTGGAAAGTGGAAGAAGGGTCCCAAGTAAACAAAAAACCGAGGTGCAAAGACTTGAAAGATGAGGATTTTGACTCTGAATTTGGTTCTCAAAATTGTCGACTTAGAAACTGTGTAGAAGTGCTGTGTAGAATTGGATTTCGAATGCTCATCTTTCCTAGCTATGACCCTCAAAGATTAGCAATGTGGGGGAAACTAGCATAGGTGTGAAGTTTGTGTGTCTGTTGTCCTGTGGGCTCAGGCTCCTGTCCCACATGCAGCCACCACTAAGGTGACAGGGCAGGCAAGTGCGCCTAAGGTATTTCTACACCTTGTTCTTCTAAAGTTCCCCTGAGAAAACTAACACGAAGTCATTTTCTTGCCTTGGGTCTTTTGACTGAGTTAACTCTAAGAACCCTTTTGGCCATGTAGAGGGAATGCTGTTGGAAAGAAACTTTTACGTATTCATTCTGTTCTAATAACATTATTTACCTGGCTGATATTTTTATTCATAGAATTGACTCAATGCTAAGTCTGTTCATTTAGTTTTCCCTTTAAACACAAGTACAATGCCATCACCAACCATTTTATCCCGTAAGGTGTCTCCACTCCCGTAGACATATATTCCTATTCGTTCTGATCATTAAACATTGATTCTCTACAACTGAGAATTCTTTGTTGGCATCTTTGTACCTTGAATATTGGTGACCTTTAGGACAAAAGTTTTGAAAAAAAATCTTATGCTTTATCATTCCCTTATGTGAGGGTGTGTTAACTTCACCATATCTGTAAAACTGGTGATTCATGCTCATGTGTATCAGTGAAAATATTATACTTAAAATTAAAAGGAGACTCCTCATGCCATTTCATATTTTGGGAGAAAAGGTAGCAAATAAAAATGTGTTTTTGAAGTAATTTCAGTTAGTACATGTTTTAAATTTCATGGTAAATTCATCTTTAGTAGATAGAGGTTTTATTCCAAGTTTCCCAACATATTTTTCACGAAAGATTTTCAGTAGCATTCTAAACCATCTGACATTTTGGATTGACCGACAACAGAGTTAGTTGACTTAGGTAATGCAGAAATGTCACTGTAACCGAATTTAATCATTACTTGGTCATTTCCTCCCCAGGGATTTTGATTTGACTGACCAATTTCAATCCACAGTAACAGCTTTGTTCCTAAGAGACTATAAATCAAAGAAATACTCACTAAGGGGCGATTCCTAGTGCAATTCAGAGTCCAGGCTATTATCATGGAGCAACTGACGGCAAACATCGCTGTGATTATTGGTGCACATTTGTATGAGGTGTGTGGTGGTTTTGGTTTCACTCTCCTCTGAAATCTATCTGTTTGTGAGAAAAACGGTGCAATAAAAGAAGTTTTGCCGCCAGCCACATACTATAGCCGTGTTTGAGCTCAATGCAGAGACTCCACTTCCTTTCTTTCCTTGGATTCTGAGCCCGGGAAGCACAATGGGGGTGTTGTGCTCTAGGCTAGCCTGGCATGCATGATACTCAGAAAGGAGGTGTGAGCAGCTTCCAATACCTACACTGTTGGCTCTGCAGCTACCCCGAACAAAATCAAACAGCACACCGAGACACTCAATTCAGAATAAGCAAGTACAAAAACCCACCGGCTATTCTGACCTGTATAAGGGATGTCAGTCCTCCGTTTAAAGGTATACACAGGTGTGTGAAGAGTTAAATCATTTACAAGGCTTAAATAGAAATTCTTCACAATTTATGTGCTTCTGGTTTCCCATGTAGTTCTCTTAATATGTGTCAAAGTGTAGGTCATAAAAGAATCCATTGTTTGTAGGAGAGAAAGGTTGTTAGCTGAGAAAACTATCCAGAATGACAAGCTACCGGAGTTTGTTAAAGCAGAAAATATTTATTTTAGACCCCAAGGCATATTGGTAATGTTTTTTTATTATATAATTTCTAGAATCTAAATTCTTTATGTCTCTGACACTATTTTGTGGAAGTGTGTGTGTGTGTGTGTGTGTGTGTGTGTGTGTGTTTCCTTGGTAAATTCAGATCATACAATCAATGTAAATCTTTCAGGTTAAGTTTTGCTCCAAGTTATTTTTATGCTTTCAAAAGGGAAGAAAAGCTTACCTCTGAGGGGTGCCTGGAACCCCCTTCTCCTCCGCCTCAGCGTGCAAACAGATGCTCCGTGAGCCAACAATCTGTTAGCAGGTAAACCCGAGAGTGTCCGCCTGAGTTACAGTCCAGTGCCCATCGGAGCACACACCTGCTTTCTCAGACCTGCCGCTCATATGCAACAGCCACGCACAGGACCCGTGCTAGCAAAGGGCAACACCTCCTTTGGATCACTAGTTTTCAGGATAAGCAGCTAGGGAGCTGCTGAGATAATATTGCCTCCCCAAGACAAAACCCTTCTCTGCTGCCTGATAGCAGATATGCAGCATTACCACTCTGCACTCCACTTGCTCCAATCAGCTAATTGCAGCAGCAGTCAAAGGCTTGTTGAAATGGCAGCCTGCAGGCTTGCATGGCTGAAATCATTGTACGCTAACATACCCATTGCTTCTCTCCTCTCTGAATAGATTTTTAAAAAAATGCTTCTTCCAGGGTAAAGCTCAGCAGAATATGCCACACTGTTTTCCATAAGTAAAATGGCTGGTCCTCTCAGCACTGCTGCAGAAAGCTCATTGGGTTCCACTGGCTTTTCGTAGCCATAGCAACAACCAACAGACAGACTTAGACAGCAAGCATGGCTGATCATGTGCAGCGTGCGGCACAGCTTGCTAATTTCTTTTCATCAAGCTCATCGTTTTTTTGAGGGTAGCTTCTGTTATCTTTCTAAGTATTTCACTGATAATACAAGTGCTCTGATTTTTTGGCTCTCTTGAGAAACTTTTGTTATATGAGTCTGTGTTACATGTGAAATCAAGGAAGTGAAGCAGTATTTGTGTCTATCCAGGTTAATAATATGCAAATCACCAGAGAGACACTAATTGGAACTATTGTCAAAACAGGTCCTACCTTCTAGTTACAGAAGGAGGTTGGTAAAGGGATGATTGTGCTTTTTTGTTTGTAAACGATAATCTTGTAGCCACTTAACTGAAACAAAGCCCTATGAGTTGTTATATATGGTCAAAATAATAACCCAATCAGATAATATATTTTAATAAGATTATAACGTATCCATTTATATATGATTATATTTATTTTAATATTATACAGTTTAAAATCCAATTTCTAAAAATTCCTATTGTTTCTGCTGCCAAAACGACTCTTCAACTCAATTATAATTTATTTGTAATTTTAAAGTACTTGAAAAAATCCAAACCACCTGAAAAGTTCTTTGTCCTTAAGCATTACCTCCAAGGCAGGAATAGTTTCTCCTCCCTCAGTAAGAGGGATCACATTTCACCCTTCCTTAAAATTTCACCTCCTCAGGGAAGCTGCCATTAACAATTTAAATCTTCTGCACCCTCAGCCTTTTTTTCTCTTAAATACCAACACCAGTCATATTCTATTTGATATATCTCCAAGGTACTGTCCCATTTACTTTTGTTTCTAGCGATCTGTTTGAAATAGCATGTTAACACTTTGGACTTGTAAATAGAGATGTTTTGTTTGCTAGCAGCCATTGATTTGTATTTTGCAAGTATTGCACGTTCCTTCCTGTTAACATTCCTGCCTTCAGTAGCAATTCCCAAGCCTTAGTATGCACAGGGATCCTGTGAATATGGATTTGGGGATCCCATCTCTCTTCCTGTGAACCAGATTCACATTTGGCAGGTCCTAGCCAGCTCAGGATCAGCTTATCCACTGACGACAAGCAAGGAGACCTTTCCTGCTTGGTCGAGTCTCTTGCACCCCCACCACTTCACATTGTCTTAAACCTGCTTGTCTTTTCTCACTGAAGTGACCTTCTCCTAAGATACCGAGCTTGCTATTCCTGAACATTCCCCTACCTTCACCTTCAGCCTCAGAGTCTACTCTTCACTTCTCAAATTTCAGAATCTCCAGTTACATATTGTTTCATGCTTCCTTGCCTTGCAGATGTTTCTGCTACCAGGAAGGCTCTCAGTCCAGCCCCACCCCAGCACCTTTTACTTTCATTCCAAGTTGCCTCTTACTTTATCCTTCAACACCTTGCTCAACCAGATCACTCCCTAGTGGACTCCCAGGTGGACTTGCAGGGGCCACCTCTGTGCTTCCACAGTTCGTGGAACAGCTAACTTCCATTACAGTACTTGTCATGCCTGTGGACTGATGAGCATTTTCCTTTGATATTAGACTCCCAGGCTGCTCCGTCAACCACCTGAAAGTCGATATGGCCCATGTCTTACTTGTCTTTCATGCTTGGAATATTCTAACTTCTCAGCACTTTTTTTTTCTTTTCTTCCCTGAGAGGGGTCTAGCAAGACCCAGACTGGTCTCCAACTCCTGGACCAAGCAATCTTCCCACCTCAGCCTTCTGAGTAGTCGGGACTGTGAGGACAAACCACCATGCCTGGCTTTCTCAATACATTTTAAACGAGGACTCACAACACGGTATAAATAAGTACTAACGTGTGAAGTCTCTGTTTTAATTCATTTTTTCGGTATCACAGCTTTGAGGAATTATTATCACGTCAGGAAAACTGAAGTGATTTTTTATCAAATTTTGGCACACTACTGAAAGATATCAAGGCCAGGTGTGGTGGCATATGCCTGTAACCCAGTACCTGGGAGGCTGAATCAGGAGGATCACAGGTTTGAGGCCAGCCTCAGCAAGGTAGCTAGGTTCTCAGCAACCTAGAAAGACCCTATTTCAATAAATTAAATAAATAAAATAAAATAAAAAGGGTTGGAGATGTAGCTCAGAGGTAGAATGCCCCTGGGTTCAATCACCAGTAAGACACACACACACACACACACACACACACACACACACACACACACACAGAAGATATCAAGAAACACTATAAGGTCATTTTATGTTTTAGGGTGGCTTTTCATTGTATGCCTGAAAATGTCTTTATTCTACCTGCATACTTGGTTGACTAGGTATGAGAATCTTTGAAGTCATTTTCCTTTGGAATTCCTGGGTCCTTCTTCCCTTATCTTGCATCCTCTGGATCCACTACCCCCCCTACTCCCCCTCCTTCAAAGAAGAAAATGGGAAATCCTCCGAACTACACAGGACCAGGAACTGGAGAACTGGTAGAAGCTGAGACTGCCCCTTTTGCTGTCTGAGGCCCCATGGATTCTTTATGACACCTTTACTGAAAAGTAACAGTCGCCCCTCAGTATCCACAGGAGATTGGTTCAAACTCCCCCAAGCCATATCAAAGTTCTCAGGTACCAAGTCCCATACATAATGGGGAGTAGCATTTGCATATAACCTATGCACATTCCTCCATACACTATAAATGACCTCTGGATTACTTATAGTGCCTAATACAAGGTAAATGCTATATATATAGTTGTTATACTATACTGATTAGGGAATAATGACAAGAGAGATGTTTGTACATTTTCAGTGCAGACATAACCTTTGGTTCTGAATGTTGTCTATCCATGGTTGGTGGAATCTGTGGATGCTGGAACCACAGATGCAGAGGGCCAGTGGTTGGTCTGTTTCTCTGTGCAGTGGCTTGGTTCTCTCAATGTTCTTTGCTTCTTCAAACCCCTCTCCTCAGAACTCTGTCTGCCATAGTCCATCAGGGCTGCTCCCGCCCTCTGGCTGTGCTCTGCCTCAAGTCTCTGACTTTCATTCTTTTTTCAAAAGTGTTCATTTGAACATTTTTAAAATACAATTTCCCCAGAGACAAATATGATTTTTCCAGCTCATCTTTTTGTTAGATGAGATACTTCATAGGTCCCCAGTAGCTCTGGTCAGTCCTGTGCCTCAGTCCAATCAGTGATGGCAGAGATGCTTGGCATTATCTCATTTTCAGAATATTTCCAACATAATAGCTTCAAAGTAATAGCTTACTGTGGTTTTAATTTGTGTATTCCTAATTACTGACAAAATTGATAATCTCTTCATTTTTTATCATCTTTTGGGTCACCTCTTCTGTAAATTTCCTGTTTGTAGCTTGGACCTGTTTTCTCTAAGGAGGTATTATTTTAGTGTGGAATTTTAAACAAGATAGCCATAAAAAGTATTTTCACAATTTTTACGTACTTAAACACTATAATTAAATTTGTTACATGAATAGAAGTTAATGAGATATACATTGATATATGAAGGGAGTCTTATAATTTGCACTGCTAATTGTTTGCAGTTTTATTATGAAATAAAAATGCAGATTGTGGGTCAAAAGTTCTATTCAGAAATTATTTTCAGTATGAAAGCATATACTATTGTACCATAATATGGTTTTCTAGAACAAATGCAGTATTTTTTGTTTAGAAAGAATTTCAAACAAAATAGTATAATAATAGAATATCCACCATCTATCTATCTACCTAACTCCTATTTTAAGGGTTAATTTATACCATACACACAGATCTATCCCTATCTATCTACGTCTACCTATCATCTATCTATCTATCACTGAGGGCAAGCACAAATGTTCAGTGTACAAATACCCGGTGAATCTTGGGTGGAGGACATTTCCAGTTTATTTCACTACTTTAACATTTTTCTGTAAGTTCGGAGGGTTTTTTGTTTGTTTGTTTTCAAGATAGAAAGTTTTAAAAAATGAAATCAAATAAGAATAGAATATTTCACTCCCTGGTACTGCAAAAGAAAAAGAATAGAATATAGTGTTTAAAACAGAGACAGATTTAAGGTTAAGGTTTCTTGATGGGGACATGACTTTTTTTCACAGTTTAAAATAAACAGGCTAGCAGGGTGTGGTGGCGCATGCTTGTAATCGCAGTACTTGGGAGGCTGAGACCAGAGGATCTGGGTTCGTGGCCAGCCTCAGCTACTTAGTGAGGCCCTCTGCAACTTAGTGAGTCCCTGTTTCAAAATAAAGAATAAAAAATAGAGCTGGGGGTTTAGCTCCGAGGTAGAACGCCCCTGTGTTCAATCCCCAGTACAGCAAAAATAAATAAATAAAAATTAAAAAAAATAAACAGGTTGATAAATTATGGAGTAACTAAGAGGATTATTACTATTGTTATCAGTGACTATTTTGGTAGCAAGTACTAGAAACATTTTGCACTTTCTTAAAAGAAGTTTACCATTTCCCCCACATTTACTGTGTCCTTGTATCCTGATCTCTGGCTGCTCTTCCTCTGGTTCTCATGTTGGATTGCTTCTTAATCTGGTTCTTTTGTAAACTTCAAGATCATAGTGGCTTAACTCCACATGTTCTTCTTCAGTCACCCCTATTCCTAGAGCCTCCACAGCTGAGATCCACCCAAGGATCTGGTCTCTGGTATAACAAAGAAACGTTGTAAGGCTTACCTTAGACAATAGAAGTTGAGCATGGTTTGTTTAATGGGACAGAACATACTTTTATAAAAGTTAGGCTGAATTTCCTAATTCCTAACAACAAATAAGGTAGAATATTCCAAACTTTGTTCCAAGGTGTTGCCTATTCAGTTATTTTCACAATGACACCAGCAATGTGCTACTCACGGGGACCATGATGGGAAGTGTGATCACTACCTTGGGCAGGGTTAGGAAGAGGACTGGAGCATCTTAGTAAAGCGAATTGGATTTATTTCTGAGTCCATCCTCCAAGAACTGTATCCTGGGAAGCAGACTGCTATTAATCACATGCCTTCACACCCTCTGAGGAAGTCTAATCCTAATTAGTACCCAGAATGACCTTGATAAATCAGAGGAACCTGAAACCAAAACAAAGCCAGCACAGTGAACGTTTCATGGAAGTCCACTCACTGAATGAATAAAAAATAAGAAAATGATTACAGAAGAATAAAACCTCACCAGGGGCAAATGATAAGAAAATTTCAGCAATATTAAACTATTTTTAAAAAGTGGATGTAAAAACTGGTCATGGTGGTACACACCTATAATCCCAGTACTTGAGAGGCTAAGACAGGAAGATTGCAGGTTCAAGGCCAGCCTCAGCAACTTAGGCCCTCCACAATTTAGAGAGATCCTGTTTCAAAATAAAAAATAAAAAGGCTTGGGGGTGCTCAGAGGTAGAATGTCTGAGTTCAATCCCCAGTGCCAAAAAAAAAGTATATATAAAATAAAGCCTATTCTGTACATATACCACAGAAGAAAATTCCGTTAGTGTTTACCTGAGTCCCCTAGAAACCCTGTGTCCCCTCTAGATGAAAAGGAATAGGGAGAAGGTGGCAAGAGGTACAGGAAGGAGGTTTAGCCAGCCTTAAGTCTGGACAGCCTGCTCTTGACTGGCCAACAATAACAACGTTGTTTTAAATATTCCAAACTTACCAAGCTCCTGGTTTGCAAATGACTATGATTGCAGTAGCTTAAAGGACCACTTTATCTTCAAATATGCATTTATCTGTGT
Source organism: Glis glis (assembly GCA_004027185.1). Taxonomy (NCBI): domain Eukaryota; kingdom Metazoa; phylum Chordata; class Mammalia; order Rodentia; family Gliridae; genus Glis; species Glis glis. Next base: position 10,082 of record PVJS01040510.1, read on the forward strand.
CAGTACCAGGTAGGGGAAAAATTGTGGTGTTATCCAATAACAACAAAAACTACCCCATCATTAAACCAACCATCGACCCGCCCACCCACCTCCACCCCTGAGAACTAACCCCAAACACAGTACAACGTACAACATGCTCTCTCCAGCTAAAGAAAAGCCATATGACATTTGTGCGGAGCCCACAGTGTGCGAGATCCGGCAGGCAATGTGGTGGAGGCTGCACTTCCTCCCAGGGCATATAATTGTTTATGCTTCATAATCAGAGGTTGGAAACGCGACCAGGGAAGCGGAGGCAGGCTGCTTTGTCTCCCGTGAGGGCCATGCTTTGTTCTTGGGAGGCACTCCAACCAAATGAACAGGGTGTATCTCTCTCCAGTGACCTTTCCACTTACACTGTGTCCTATGGAAACAGTGACTCGCAGGTACTTCCAGGCAGTGTGCCACAATGCCCAGCCACACAGAAAAGGCCCGGGGCTCTGCCGTCACACCATTGTTGAATCAGTAACGAAACACATCAGCCTCAGCAAACAAAGCCTGGGCAAGCAACATTTTAAAACAAATGCTGCTGGTTTCACCTGAACTGCTGAAACGAATTATGGGGCACAGGGTGAAACTTGGCAGCTTCTGTAAATGTCGAGGAGGCAAATGCCAAGGTCCTCAGCGGCCAAATGCACAGATACCAGAGAAATGAGAATTAGAGGGGTCACTTCTGATATAAATGCTCAGTGAGATTCATTCATCAAAATAATAAAGTGGAGCCTGGGTAACGTACAGTATGGCACATGTTGTAGAATCCAATAGTTAAATGCCAAGTGAGATGAATAGTTGAATAACAAAAACCCCCAAACCACACAGGAAATAGTAGACACTCAGTTAAAGGCCTATCAATGACAGCAAATACAGCTTGGAAAAATAAATTATGTGCCCTTGCAGAGTATTGGACAGGAGCTCCATTTTATCAAGCTAGGACATAATCCAGAATGGTAATATTTTTACTGAGTCTATCCAAACCAGAATTAATTTCCTACACTTTCAGCAGTAAGACTCTGATATTCTAACTGCAGGATAGTTTACCTTGAACTGAGAGCCAGGAAGGATGCTCTTCTTTTGGACATTTTCAAAAGAAATAAAAAACAAAAAATAATGACTTTGGAAACACTACTTGTGGACATAAAGTAGCATGAAAACTCATTTCACAGCCCAGTTTACTATAGGCATCAGGGCAGATTAAAATAAGTCTTCTAAGATCAAATACCTGAGCTGTATTTTTTTTTTGTCTGTATCTGGTACTAGAGATTGAATCCAGGGGCATTCTACCTCTGAGCTATACCCTCAGTCCCCTTTTTAAAATTTTTGTTTTGAAACAGGATCTCATTAGGCTGCTGAGAGTCTTGTTATGTTGTTGAGGCTGTCCTTGAACCTGCCATCCTCCTATCTGAGCCTCTCAAGTACTGGGATTACAGATATGCATCACCATGCCAGGGTCCTGAGCTGTATCTTAAAGAATATGGAGGAAGCGATGAGAGAAATACATAGTAAATGGTTCCCAATCCGAAAGAATAACATGAGCCAGGTCTAAGATATGTGAGATATCTTGATATATTTATATTCATACATTGGATGAAATGAACTTAACCTCTAAAATAAGAAAATGTATGAAAAAGTTCTATACTCAACAACTGTAAACAAACTCAAGCTATTTTTCAACTTTTTGTAACACCTGAGAAATAGTCTTCTAACATTAGGATTAGCTTCAATAGAAAACCCAAATAAGACTGCTTAAATAAGACAAAGGTATATATTTTGTTCTCACTTGAAAAATTGAAAGATAGGCAATTTCAGGGAAAATTTGCCCTATGGTTATCAGGACTCTGGCTCCTTTTCTCTGTTCTGCCATCTTCAGAAAATCATCTTTATCTTTAAGGAATTTTCTTGATCCTGAATGGCTAAGTGTGTTCCAGCCATCACAATCATTCTCCAATCAAGAAGAAAATAAGGCAGAGCAAAGAGCAAGTTTTACACTTGAATTCCCCCACCCCTGCTTTTTCTTCTGGAACTTAAACCAGGGACTTGCACATGGTAGGCAAGTGCTCTATCATTGAGCTACAGCCCCAGCCTAAGTTGGCTGGTTTTGTAGAGCTTTTCCACAAATTCCACTCAGCACTTCTGCTGATATACTCACTACCGCAATAACAAGTGAAGCTCCAAAATACGGTCTTTTACCAGACATGTTGCTGCTCCGGATAAGTTAGTGATGGATTATAGAGGAAGAAGTGGAGAATGGATATGGATGGGCAACTAACTGCCTCTGTCAGATACTCATCTTTTTTTTCTTGTACTGAGGATTGAACCCAGTGGCATTCTATCTCTGAGCTACACCCCCAGCCCTATTTCATTTTTTATTTTGAAACATTGCTAGTGAGGGTCTCACTAAGTTGCTAAGACTGGCTTCAAACCTGCAATCCTTCTGTCTCAGCCTCCCAAGGACTGGGATTACAAGCGTGCGCCACCACCATGCTCGGCTTCATTTCTTGACATTGTCGTTGAGCCTTGAGTCTATTCAGGGATACACTCACATCAACAACCTGCTTGCTAGTTCAGAAGAAAACCTCCCTGAAGCTTCATTCTCAGCCATTCTCTCAGATGTTGCAGACCTGGTTGGACATTAGCAGAGAGAGAGTTGGCAGGGCTGATTTGACAAATCAAGGAAACACCTTTTTCTTCCCAGAAAGCAGGACCTTGGTACCTCAGGCACCTCAGGACCTAGAGAGGCACTGTGGTCACCTTCTCGGCATGGATGAAGACAAGCATTGCTTAGCCCAGTGATCTCCTTATTCTGCTTCCGTATCAATATTTCAGCATTTATTTATTTATTTATGGAATGAATAAATCATTAGAGTGGATTCAAATATGCTGTAAGCTATTTAGCTATATGATCTTGTGCCAACTATTTAACCTCTTTAGGCCTCAGGTTTTTCATCTATAAAAGGGGATGATATTAACTCAGAGTTGTGGCAATTAAATAAATTGATTTATGTAAATAATATAAAGTGATATCAGGTATTATTTTATATTTCCATTTCTTGTGTTTATGGCATGGCTACACTGTATTCAGCATTGTGATGGGCACATCTCTCTAGGACCTTCTAATAGAGGTGGAAAAATCAGATGGACATAGACCATAGAGTTAAAAAAGCAATTCAGATTCACATACCGATCAAAAGAATGCCATCTACGTGAGCATTTATTTACTTAAGCTGTCTGTCTGTCTGTCTTGATAGCTTGTAAACTTCATGAGGGCAGGAATCATTGCTGTTTTGTCTTCACCCTATTTCTAGTGCTTAGCATAGGACCTGGCCTGTAGATATAGAAACAGTGAATAAGCAAATGAATGATGGGGTAGATGGGAATCACAGGTGAATTGCATCTTCCCCAAGGCTGTCCCTCCATCCAATCCAACCAAGGTTTCTTTAATCTAACTGCTAAGAACCACATCAGGTGTCAGATTACTAAATTACTGCTCACCTTCTGAGTGGGTAAGAATACAGGTTAACCCATTGCAATGATACAATGTGATATCTTACATCCTGGCACCATGGCACATGTGTGTAATCCCAGTACTTGGGAGGGTGAGACAGGAGGACCACAGGTTTTAGGACAGCCTCAGCAATGTAGCAAGACTCTTAGCAATTTAGGGAAATCCTGTTTCAAAACAAAACATAAAAAGGGCTGGGGGTATAGCTGGGAGGTAGAATGCCCCTGGGTTCAATCCCCAGTACCACAAACACACACAAAGAACAATGTGATATCTTTGGTATGACTTTACCCCAGGAGCACTGGGAGCAAAGGGGAAGATGGCTGCTCCTTGATTTCCATGAAGGGGCTGTACTTGAGCAGGGCCAAGTGGATGAAGTGGGCTTTGCCAATCAGAGATGGATTTCCAAGCTAGGTAGCACCAGTAACAGTACAGGACAACAGGACTCCAGGGAGTTGAACATGGCTGTAGCTTGGGCTGGGGCAGGAGTGAGAGGAGATGAAAGTATTAGACCTGTGACTGTTTATGAAACACCTTGTCCTGCATGTTAGGGACTTCAGACTTTATAGAAATGGGAAGCCACCACAGGATTTTAAAAAGAACAAAGATGTGACCATATTTGTATGTTAAAAAGATAGCTATGGGACATTTCAATGGAGCAATTCAGAGGGCTTTATGTTTTGGCTGCTTTTAATACTCATCATTATTATCAGACATTTGCTGAATGTCTTCTCTATGTATGGTATTTATAATAGGGTCCAAAAGAGTTTCCAACAAAATGAAGGACTCATAAATTATAAGTCATACTCATATTTTATGGTCTACTAAAAAGAAAAAGAAAAAAAGAAATTGTTGCCAATGAAATTGTAACACAATGTTCTTTTGTACATTGGAATTTTTATTACTATTTGTTGGAGGAGTTTTTCAGATGTATTTAGATTAAATTTTATCATCTATCACTGTATATACAAAAGAAGACATGAAAGTAGTTGGTTACGATATTTCTAAATTTGTTCATATATAGTGTTCCACTCTTCTGATGACATTTATACACAGAGTCTGGGATATTCACACCCCCTCCCCACATTATTCACCTTGATCTAGTGCTTTTCAAAGTCTGATGCATGTCTGAATCATTAGGAAAAGCGATGAAAATAGAGGCCCAGGCTGTACTCTGTTCTGGACCTCTGTATTCTGTGTTGGTATTCCAGAAGATTCTGAGATTCCCAAAGATTGAGAAAACCTAGAGTTTTTGGCACAGAGCACTTCTTAAGCAAGGACACGGCTAGTGAGTCGGTGTTTTCTTGCATTTAGTGAGTTTTCTTGGAGAAACACATGACAAGCTTATCAGAACTGTTGCCTGGCTGAGATACATCTTGTTTTCTGGAAGTTAAATAGCAAAACGTGTATGTCTTAGCATCATGGAAATATGGTATTTCCTTTTGGGAGTTAGAAAAGAAACAGGCTGGGAATTTAATAACCTATGCAAGAGTACATGAAACATAGGAGTGATGACATGTATTATAAGGAACTGAGTAGACAGATTTGGTTACATTCACACCACAGGAGATGTTCGGTGTTTAAAAGTAATTATGTAGAACGATAGCTTCCAAAGCATGTTCGAGGAGAAACTATTCAAAAAAGACACCACAGGCAAAAAAACGATTGGGAAACCCTGCAAACCATATCCTTTTCTTAGAGTTTCATAGTGCACGTCAGCAGTTTGAAAGTTCTGAGAAGACCCGACCAGGAGTATAAAGATCCTACTTGAATTCTTTCCACCTAGTAGTTCGAATTTATGGCATAAAAGGTGTTTATATTCTATTGTAAGTAAGCAGCAGCTATAAATCTATAAAGATACACAGTAATGCGATTCCATTTTTATAAATAAAAATCTGGATACGTAGTCATCGAAGAAAGGCAGCACAGATTTAGACTAAACATGGTCAATATTTAGTAATAAACAATTGACTGGGCATGGTGGCATGCGCCTATAATCCCAGCTACTCAGGAGACTGGGACAGGAGGATTGCAAATTTGAGGCCAGCCTGGGCAATTTAGTGAGACCTTGTCTCAAAGATAGAATAAAAAGGACTGGAAATGTGTCTTAGTGGTAGAGTGCTCCTGGGTTCAATCCCCAGTACCACACACAATGATAATAATAATGATAATAAATGATTAGGTTACATGTTAAGTTTATTTTACTTTAGCATAATTATATATTCTTAAATGAATTAACATATCTTCATAAGAAAACAGTTATTAAAAACAGTAATAGTAAACTGACTTTATGAACAAGTCAAGGAAGGATTTGAGTTTTACTGCTATGTTCTATGGAGGAAGTTTTGGTGAATGTAAACAAATTTTCAATGTGAAGATGAGGAGGTTGTTTTATGAGTCTCTTTTAATTTACATGAGACAGACTAGAAAAAATATCATTAGTCATAAATTATATTAAGAGGAGAGAATACCGAATAAACATAAACATCATGTGCAATTTTTATTTGTTTTTTTAAGGTTATATATTTATGATATGGAAAGTTTTAAATTAATGGGTCAGGATATTTTGCTATGGTTTGATATAAAGGCCAGGCAGAGAATTCAGCAGATTGAATCCCAGAAATTAGTTCAGCTATCAAGAGAAATAACCTTAAATTTAGTAGTCTGCAGTCTATACTATATCTGCAGTTAGGGGAATCTCTTACTAGTTAGATCGATCTTGGGCAATTTGCTTAACCATCATGGTCATCTTTTTGCATCTGAGTGGTCATAGTTATTACATTTGTTTCCTGGGGTTGTTATAAGAAAATGCCACAAACTGGATGGCTTAAGCAACAGAAATTCTATCCCAGAGTTATGGAGGCTAAAAGTCTGAAATCGCCAGGCGTGGTGGTGCACACCTGTAATCCCAGTACTTGAGAGGCTGAGGCAGGAGAATCACAGGTTCAAGGCCAGCCTCAGCAACTTAACGAGGCTCTCAGCAACTTGGCAAGACCCTTTTTCCAAACAAAAAATAAAATAAGGCTGGGGTTGTAGCTCAGAGGTAAAATGCCCCTGTGTTCAATCCCTAGGACCACATGCACACACACACACACACACACACACATGCACAAATAAAGTGTGAAATCAAGGTATCCATAAGGCCATTCCACAAAGCAATGTTCTCCCAACCCGTACTCTTACTTCAAAGTGTGTCTCTTCCCATTTGGGGACCATTGCTTCCTAGTTCGGATGCTATACAATTTTACACTGTCCTGTGGTTACACGTCAAGTCTCCTTGGTAGTTCAGTCCATTAGTAATCTAAAGCATCATTGCATCTTTCAGAAACTGAAATCTCAGAACTGCAAGGCACATAGAGAACATCTTTTCTGTAAATTCAATCATTTTGTTCTTTTTTTTAAACTGTATTTGACACATTTATAATTTTGAAGCCTACTGCAGTAACAGTCAATGTAATTTATTTAGCAGATTACTATGTGTCAGGCACTATGCTACAAATTTTGTAAATATTAAATCTGTTCTTTATAGATAATCTGCCAAGTAGGAATTATTTTTATTTGACAGATGAATAATTAGGCTCAGAAAAATTGTGGCTTCCAAGGTCAGATAATCACGTGCTCTTCCCACCATCCCAAATTTCTTATTTAAATATGCTCAAGTAATTGTAAATGTAGAAACTCCTGTTGGTTTTGTTTGGATCAGATTTCTGAAAGTCATCCATAAAGGAATGGTGATGTTCCCAATTTTTTTTTATCACTTTCCGGGATAAATCATTCTGATCGTTCTCATTATAGTTTCTGCAACTTAAAGGTATTTTATTTTTGTTTTTCGATACTGCACATAGGATAGCTGTGGCTTAGAACACGATACCCCAGTGTATGGCACTTTGGCATACTAAATACTTTGGAATGAAGGAAATTGGAAAGGCCTTGAAGTCAAAGTCTAACCTTCCTCTACCCTCCAGACTCTTGCCCCTCTCTCTCCCTCAAAGCCAGCTATTGAAACCAGAATTCTTCTTCCCAAGGCAGGTCACAGAAATTAGAATCCCTCTCCTCCAAGCAAGCCATAAAACCTAGAAAGATGACTCTTCTCCCTAGAATGCCCTCATTCCAGAGGTCCTGCCCCATACCAAGGAGGAGAGAATGATGCAGAGAGAGGCCAAGAGGAATCTGAGGAGACAGGCTTGCAGGGCTTCCCCCCTCAGAATAGTACATCATACTGCTTTTGTTCAGTCACATTTCTACTCAGCTGTCCATTCCTCAACAAACCTAAGCATACATACAGAGTTTTCTCTGGGTCTTTGGTTCTTCATTTCTGAAGGCTCCTGTGCCACATAAAACATTGGTTACATAATTTTTTTTTGTACTCAGGATTGAACCCAGGGCATTCTACCTCTGAGCTACACCCTCAGTCCTATTTTATTTTTTATTATTGAACCAGGGTCTTGCTAAGTTGTTGAGGGTCTCATTAAGTTGCTGAGTTTGGTCTCGAACCTGTGATCCTCCTATCTCAGTCTCCCAAGTACTGGGATCACAGGTGTGCACCACCACACTCAGCAGGATAAATTTACTATGCTTATCTCTTGTTAATCTGTTTTGTTATAGAAGTGTCAGCCATGACCCTTATGCTGGGCAAGGAGGAGTAACACACTTTTCCGCCCTTATATGTGGGAGGGGAGGACATATTATCACAGTTTAGATGCTAGATTTTTTTTTCACTAGCGACAATCATCACTTGAAAATCAAACTACCTAGTTCCTCCTGAGGTGAATGAAACAATTTCTGTTTC
>PVJS01040511.1:0-18404 GCA_004027185.1 Glis glis
TCTCTCTCTCTCTCTCTCTCTCTCTCTCTCTCCCTGTCTCTCCCTCTCTCTCTCTCTACCTGGTGAGGTCCTCTGCAACTTCGTGAGACCCGGTTTCAAAATAAAGTATAAAAAAATAGGGCCGCAGGTGTAGCGTGGAGGTAGAACACCCCTGGGTTCAATCCCTGGTACCGCAAAAAAAAAAAAAAGGTTGAATTAATGAGTGGCAACTTCTGCTTCTCATGCTAAAATCATTCCAAAACAAGTCCAGAGAAACCTAATGGCTAGAACAATAATTAGGCAGGGCTCAAATGTTCTATTCAATGAGGTTAGTTCAATATAGCAGATTTTTACTCATGAAATGGATGCTAGGTAGCCATTCATAAGAATGGGCTTTGTAAGTTGGGCATGATAGCACACGCTTGTAATCCCAGTACTTGGGAGGCTGAGACAGGAGGATCGCAGGTTCAAGGACAGCCTTAGCAAGTAGTGAAACTGTCATCAACTTAGCAAGACCCTATTTCAAAGTAAAAATAAAATAGGGCTGGGGGTGTAGCTCAGAGATAGAATGCCCCTGGGCTCAATCCCCAGTACCACACACACACAAAAAGAATGGGATGAGAAGGGCCCTGGGTTCATTCCCCAGCATCAAAGAAAAGTATGCTTTGTATGGACAAGGAAAGATGTATTTGATGGTACTAAGTTAAAAAATAAGTGTATAAAACAGAATGATGATCTTATTTATATTGTATAAATATGTATTAGTTTATACATATTATGTATGGAAAAATGTTGGGCTAAAATCTGCTGACTTAATTAACAGGAATTACCCCTTGGAAGTTGGATGACAAGAGAATTTTATTCTCTACATTATACAATTACATAATTTACATTTTTCATTTACTTATTGAATTGATAAAAATACATTGCATTTTAATAAACTATAAGAAAAACACAATGTTTTGTTTTTTGGTACTGGGGATTCAACCCAGGGGCAATCTACCTCCAAGCTACACCTCCACCCCTTTTTATTTTTTGTTTTGAAACAGGGTCTTACTAGGTTGCTGAGAGTCTCAATACATTGCTGAGGCTGTCCTTGAACCTGTGAACCTCCTGTCTCAGCCTCCCATGCCCAGCCAAAAATACTTTTTCTTTTTTTGTCACTGAGGAGTGAACCCAGAGGCATTCTACATCTGAGCTACACCCCCAGACCTTTTTTATATTTTATTTATTTATTATTTATTTATTTATTTATTTATTTGTGGTACTGGGGATTGAACCCAGGGGCATTCTACCTCTGAGCTACACCCCAGCCCTATTTTTTATTCTTTATTTTGAAACAAGTCCTCACTAAGTTGTGGAGGGCCTTACTAAGTAGCTGAGGCTGGTACTGAACTCAGATCCTCCTGTCTCAGCCTCCCAAGTACTGGGATTACAAGCGTGTGCTACCATGCCCGGCTTTTATATTTTATTTTGAAACATTCTCGATAAGTTGTTGAGGATCTCACTAAATTGCTGAGGCTGGCCACAAACTAGCAATCCTCTTGTCTCAGCCTCCCAAGTACTGTGATTACAGGCATGTGCTGCCACACCTGGCTTTTAAAAATACTTTTAGTTTTCCTGATTAGACCAAACAATCTGACCAGCAATGTTTAAAGACAATTTGTGTGTGTGTGTGTGTGTGTGTGTGTGTGTGTGTGTGTGGTACTGGGGATGGAACCCAGGAGCATTCCACCTTTGTGCTATACCCCCAGCCCTACTTTTTATTTTTTATTTGGAATCAAGGTCTCACTAAGTTGTGGAGGGCCTATGTTGCTGAGGCTGGCCGCGAACCTGTGATCCATCTGTCTCAGCCCCCCAAGTACTAGGATTATAGACGTGCACCACCATGCCCGGCTAAAGACAAATTTAAAGTTTAAATGTTAAGCCAGGTGTGGTGGCACATACCTGAAATCCCAGTAATTGGGAGGCTGAGACAGGAGAATCACAGGTTTGAGGCCAGCTTATGCAACTTAGTGAGATCCATTTCAAAATAAAACATAAAATAGGGCTGGGGGTGTAGCTCAGAGGTAGAACCCCATGGATTCAATCCCTGGTACCATACACACACAGACACACACACACACACAAATAAAGTTTGAATGTTTTACCTCAACATCTTCACTTAAATTCTATGTGAAAAGCAAGGAGCAACTAAATTTCTAGCCAGCTCCCAGATAAACAAGGATGCCTCCTTTACAGAACAGGTCATAGAACTGATGATTTCGGTGAGACAGAAGTTACTGGAACCTGAAACAAAGGGATTCCTAAAAATCTGAGTTTCTGGAGCTGAGAACTAATAGGTATGGGAGGAAAAAGTATTAGGAAGGTGAAACCATGTACTGAGCAATGGGATGGAAGAGAGCACTCAGAATGGCCACGTACTCCTTTTCTTACAAACAAGTCACATAGGTTGTGTGCTTTTTAGTCTTAAAACATTAATTGATTTTTTTTGTGTGTGTGTGGTACTGGGCGTGGAACCCAGGGGCCTTCTGTCTCTGGGCTATATCCCCAGCCCTATTTCATTTTTTATTTGGAAACAGGGTCTCCCTAAGTTGCTGAGTCTGCCCTCGAACCTGTGATCCTCCTGTCTCAGCCTCCCAAGTACTGGGATTATAAGTGTGAAACACCACACCTGGCTTAAAACATTAATTGTTTAAGAAGGAAGGCATATTTTCTGAAATAACAACAAAGGTCAATACTATTCAAGATAACAATTAAAGTGAACAAGAATATCAACTAATAATGAGACATATTATCAACTAATAATGAGATATATATTACCAACATGTCCTCTGAATTTAAGGAGTCATGGAGATGAGCTGTGTTAGTCAGTTTCCTGTTACTTTAACAAATACCTGAGATAAGTCAACTTAAAAAGGGGAAGGGTTAGCCAGTCTTGGTGGCACACACTTGTACCCTAGTACTTGGGAGCCTGAGACAGGAGGATCGCAGGTTTGAGGCCAGTCTCAGCAACTTAGCAAGACCATTTCAAAATAAGAAATCGAAAGGGGCTGGGCATGTAGTTCAGAGGTAGAATGCCCCTGGATTCAATCCCCAGTACCAAAAAGAGGAAGGGTTATTGGGCGCAGTGGTGCACACCTATAAACCCTGGGAGGCTGAGACAGGAGGATTGCAAGTTTGAGGCCAGTCTAGCAGCTTAGCAAGTCCCTGTCCGAAAATAAAAGATTTTAAAAAGGCCTGGGAGATATAGCTCAGAGGTAGAGGACTTGGGGAATCTATCCCCAGTACGACCAAAAAAAAAAAAAAAACAGGAAGGTTTGTTTTGGCTCGTGGTCTGGAGGTTTGGGTCCATGTCCAGTTGGCCCTGTGGCTTTGGGCCCACAGCGAGGCAGGGCATCATGGTGGGGGCCTGTGGTGGCTCAAGCTGCTCACTACATGGCAGCCAGGAAGCAATGACAGAAGGAGAAAGAGACTGGGGTCCTGCAATCCCCTCAAGGGCACACCCCAGTAAAACCGAAGGCTTCCAATGAGGCCCCACCTCTTATTTTCTTTCTTTCTTTTTTTTTTTTTTGCGGTACCAGGGATTGATCCCAGGGGCATTCTACCTACAAGCTACTCCCCCTCCCCCAGCCCTATTTTTTTATTCTTTATTTTGAAACAGGGTCTCACTAAGTTGCGGAGGGCCTCACTAAGTAGCTGAGGCTGGCCTGAACCTGCAATACTCCTGTCTCAGCCTCCCAAATACTGGGACCCCATGCCTGGCTCTGAGGCCCCACCTCTTAAAGGTCCCACCACCTCCCAATCGTGTCACAAGCCTTAATCACACCGGCCCTGGGGGACACTTATCCAAAACACAGTAGACACCTACATGACGATAACTCATTTTCACCTCACTGGTCTGAAAAACGACTTATCCAGCAAATGTGATCCAGCTGAGAACCAGGAAATAATCGGTATTGTTAAGCCTTTAAGCAGCAAACAGAGACGTCAAGAAGCCTGGGTTTGGGGGTCCTAAATCAGGAAACTGTAAGAGTGGGGTGGGTGTGAAGAATTGCATTTCAGGAGGGTTGAGTGCAGTGAGGTGCAGTGGAGACCCCTGACACAGGCAGGAGACACAGAGGTTACACACGGGGACCTCCTCGCCCAGAAACCTGGATGGGGTGCTTAACTTATGAGAACCTCAAAGAGAACCCAGGAGACGGTGCGATGGCACATCTGGGCCCAGCAAAAGGCCAGGTGCGAAGCAGGCCACAGCACTTAGTGGTCACCCAGGAGCTGCGGCCCCACTGCTCACTGGTCTCTCTCACCCCGGGTGGCCAGCTGTCTGTTTGCCCAGGACTTCCCAGGATGCGGTAGTTTCAGTGCTGAAATCAAGATGGTCCTGGACAAACCGGGATAGTTGGTCACCTGGATTCAATATGGAAATGTTGAAGTGCAGAGAGGAGACTCCAAGATACAAGACTTCTAGCTTCTGAGGCGCCCTGGCGAGCTCGGCAGGGGAGGTGCAGAGTCAGCAGCTCCGGGTAAGCAGAGAAGTGGAGGCCAGTCCCCCTAACCCACCTCCCAGGGGTCAGCATCCCACAGACCCCCATTTAAGTGGGACCTCCCACTAGTCCTGAGCCCAGCACCCTCCCCAGGTTCCCTCAACAGCGGGGCTCCAGCTCATCAGGTACTGGCCTGGTGAAGGGTGTGTTATTTTCTCCATTTTATAGGGGAGCAAATCAAAGTTCCCTGAGGCTAGGTTATTTAACCCATGTTGTAGTAATTGACTGAACAGACATTCAAACCCTGGGTAGCTTCCCTTCTCTAATGAGCCAGGAAGTTTGCAAGAGTTGGAGAAAGGGAGAGAACACTTTTTAGTTGAGGAATAAGAGTTTAAAATCATGGGAAAGGGTGGAAGGGCAACCCCAGCTGAGAAGTGAGCCACCCAGGGGGATCTGAGGGAGGCTCAGGGCTGGGACTTGGTGAGCAAAGCACTATAGGGTGGCGGTAGCAAGGGGGGTCTGTGACAGAGCTGGGGACAGAGCCAGGGCAGGCCGGAGATTGCCGGAAGGAGTTATCCCTCGGGTGGTGAGGACCTGGGAGAGTGTTCAAATGGAGACACATGGGATCTGAACTGGGCTAACAGGAGGACAGTCTGGTAGAGTTCATTGTCTTATCATTTACACACATCTTGTGCACTTCTCTAGGCTCACCACAGGTACCTGTCTTTCCAGAGAACCCACAGCTGAGCCCAAACAGCGGGGAAGAGCCCGAAGAGCAGGTGGACGTGGTGGTGCAGATGTCATTTGACTGCCCAGCCCAGCCTCTGAAGAGCAGAAGGAAGTGCCTGAGATTTTTTGGGGGGTATTAGGGATCAAATCCCGGGGTATTCTACCTCTGAGCAACACCCCCAGCCCTTTGTATATTTTTTCATTTTGAAACAGGATCTTGGTAAGTTGCTGAGGCTGTTCTCAACCCTGTGATCCTCGTGTCTCAGCCTCCCAAGTACTGGGATTACAGGCATGCACCACACGCCTGAGATTCTTGTGGAGAGAATTCATGTCCTATGCATCTAGGAACACCCAGCACCCAGCGCATGGCCGGGCACTTTGCAGGTGCTCAAATCTACTCCTGTAAATGAATGAATGGCAACATGCATGCCCTGCCTGCCAAACTACTGCCAATTTGAAGAGGCCAGGAAAAGGGGATCTGTGTTGAGCTGAGGGGCCCTGCCTCTGGCTGAGGGAGGTGCTGGCAAGACCCCTTCCCCAGTCCCAAGACTGCTGAGAGTCAGCCAGGAGTAGAAACCACACTGTGTCAAGCAGCAACTAAAATACCCACATCCCCAGGTGGCTTGTGCCATTCTTGAACCAGGTGAGTCTGGGATTTGGAAAACACAGCTTTGTGTGAGAGGCCAGCATATCAGCACCAAATAATGGTTTTCCCCTTTAGCTTCCAGGAATAGTGTCGGTGACTGACATATGCACACCGTTTATCGGATACCCAGCCCTCCTGCTAGTTCAGGTGGTAGATTTCCTCTTGTGCTGCCTGATTACTCAGAAGCCAAAGTTCAGCCCATCCTGGACGGGGATTCCCATGATCTTGCTGTTTAATGGCCTCGGAAAGTCACCCAGCTGTCAGCCAAACCCAAACACCCATTGACAGAGGCAGGTTTAGGTGAAGGCTACCAGGCGGAGCCCCCTTATCAAGTTTCAGTATTTGTACCCCAACCAGAGAGAGCACTCCTAAATAGCACTAGTCACCATTTCCTCTCAGTAACACCTGGTTAAGCACCAGACCAGTATCACAGGCCAATGAAACCAAGTGTGGGAAAGTTGAATGACTTGGCCATTATCAGACTGGCAAAGATGAAGAAGTTTGATAACATTATATGGTAACGAGTGTGCAGAAGTTATACTCAAACAATACTCTGGTGATCGTAAATGGGTGTAACTTGAGTAGCCAGGTAATCTATAAAAAGATGTAAATAGCATATACATTTTGACCCAGAAATTCTACTTTTAGGAATTCATCCTTTGGGTAAAATGGGCACACTAATGCAAAAATACACATGTAAGTGTTATCAGGAACAAACTTTTTGTACGAAAAGTACATGAAGCATAGCATAGTCAATGGCAGTAACAAAAGACTGGAAATAATCCACGTATTTACTGGTAAGGGACTAATTAAATAAACTGTCAGTGTTCAGACTTTGAAGAAGTACAAAGACATTCAAAAGAATGAGGTTGCTGGGAGTGGTGGCACACATCTGTAATCCCAGTACATGGGAGGCTGAGACAGGAGGTTTGCAGGTTTGAGACCAGCCTCAGCAACTTAGCAAGACCCTGTTTCTTTGTGTGTGTGTGTGTGTGTGTGTGTGTTAGTTACTGGGGATTAAACCCAGGGGCATTCTACCTCCGAACTACATCCCCAGCCCTCTTTTATTCTTTATATTGAAACAGGGTCTCACTAAATTGAGGAGGGCCTCACTAAGTTGCTGAGGCTGGCTGTGATCTTGCAATCCTCCTTTCTCAGACTCCCAAGTACAGGGATTACAAGTGTGTGCCACCATGTCCGGCTAAGACCCTGTTAAAAAATACAAAGGGCTGGGGGTGTAGCTCAGAGGTAGACTGCCCTTGGGTTTAATCCCCAGTACAAAAAAAAAAAAAAGAAAAAGTGAGGTAAAGCTATGTATGCTGATATTAGATGATCTCAGAATAATAAAAAATGCACAGAGGAGAAGAATGTATAGAGAATGCTTCCACTTGAATAAAGTAATTATATGTGTATAAACACATCCATGTTGCATATACAGAAACAGCACACCTGGTTCAGGGCAGCTGGAATGGGGGTTGGAGTTGGGGGGATCTGCTGGTGGGAGTAGGGGGTGGAAGAGGAAGGCAACATGCCACCTGGAAAGCCAGGGGAGTACACACGGTGGAGTCGGAAGACCACCAGTGCAGGGATCTAGCTTGATATGACTATGGCCATCTTGGCTATAACCCCATTGTGCCTACCAGGTGATCCTGGCACGCATCCAAAACCTTACAGGATAAACGAAGTTGTTAAGACTCAGCAGAGCTTTTCATGTTGGCCACTACCACTTCTACCACTTAGATTGTTTCTTAACTGATGTTTGTCACATTAATAATAGTTTTTTTTTTTTTTGAGACAGGGAGCCCAAGTACATTCTGCTGGCCATAGGCCACCTTGGTCTCGTTCAGCATGTAAACCCCTCCCTCCTGCCTCCAGGTGCAGGGATTGTCCTGTCTTACTGCTGCCCAAGATATGGTTCAGTCCATAAGTCTCAATAAATTGGATTCTTTGTAATCATGGACTTGTCTGCCTTTTTGTCTCTCCATACCTTCTGCCTTTGGCAGCTGGTTCTTGTACAATGGGTTTTCCTGAAGCATCCTGGTTCTGCTTTGGCTGCACAGGCCCAAGCTGAGTAAACTCTGCACAAACTCCTTCACCTCTCTGAGCTGCCATTTCCTCATCTGTAATTAAGAATATCTGTGGCTTGGCTATCAATGAGGCAATTAAAACAAAACAAAAAAACCCCATGTGGGTAAGAGAGCTTGACAGCTAGAAACAATTCCGGGGCAATGGGGCTCCTTTCTTTCATTTTTCACTCAAAGGAAGCCCTGATTCTGGGTCATGAGAATGCCATCCAATCTCCTTCCATTCAACAAGCATCCCTATTCCTAGTCACACACTCCACTAATTTTGCCCCACAGCTCAGCCCCTTCTCAGAGTCCTTGCAGAGAGAGCCCTGGGAAACCATCTCTCTGGCTACAGGTGATTGGACCAACGTAGACATGTCTGGGCTGGGCCAATCAGATTCTTTCTCCTAAGAGTCTGGAACTGTGATGTGAGGACTCCTTAGTTCCCCAGGTGCCTCTGAGATGTGATGCCACACTGAGGTCACAGGCACTGTAGTGGAGAAAAATGGCCATGGGCGCCAGAGGCCCTGAGGCAGCAGGAGAGGGAAGGGCTCAGGCTGCCCAGGGACTGCTAGGCTGGGGGGTGTCATGGGGCCAGATGGCTTCTGGGATTCTGGTTCCAGTTCTGGGGAGAAACCTGGCCCTTCTGTCCTTGATACCTCTACTTCTGTCTTTCCCTCGGATGTCTCCTGTTTCTTACAAATTACTTAGTTTCTCTGAATCTGGATCCAAGAACCCAAGGTTGGTAACAGCCCCAGCATACATCCACTGGGAACCTAGCCGGTGTCCTCAGACCCTAGACTCCCTGCACCTGGCCTTTCCCTGGAAAGTAGGATTGGGGTAGGAAAATGTAGTCATTATTGCTTAACTGTATTGCTTAGCTAGCCAAAATGGGAGCAGGAGGAATGGGGGTTGGCAGGTTCAAGGTTAGAAAATAACTTTCTCCCATAACTGATTTGCTGGACTGGGAAAGTACCAGTCGGCCCCGTGGGCAAAAGGAAAAAGGGACACAGTGGACCATGAAGTCCAGTTTAACGAAAGAATGATCACCCCTCCATGTGTTCCAGAGAGCAGGTGCTGAGTGGTTCTGACCTCCTCCTTTGCTTTGGAGTCTTCCTCTTCAAGAAGCTCCTCCCCACTCCAAACTCAGTTCACCACCTTTCTCAGCGCCCCAGGGCGTATGAGGTTATTTTTTATTTATTTTTATTTTTTGATTCTTATTTCCCTCCATCTTTATTTTTATTATTGACAAATAAAAATTATATACACTTAAGGTGCATGACTTGATGTTTTGATATATGTATCAAGATAAACATGTCACAACTCATTGTTACCATTTTCCATTTTCTTCTTTCTTTATGGTAAGAAGATGTAAGATTTACTTTCTTAGAAAACTTCAAGTATATAATACAACAGATGAACAGATTACAAAATTATGGGAAATACACACAATGGAATTCTACTCAGCAATAAAGAAGAACAAAATTATATCATTTACAAGAAAATGGAAGGACCTGGAGAATATTATGTTAAGTGAGATCAGCCAATCACAGAAAGAGAAGGGTCATATGTCTTCTCTAATATGTGCAAGCTAGGAAACAAGGAGGATACAAAAGGGCCTCCATTCAACAGTGGAGAAGCCTCAGTGAAGTCAGGGAACGGATCTAAAGGAAGGGGAAGGGGAACAATGAAGTTCATTAAGGGAATTTCTACCATCGACCATATATATTTACATATGAGAATAAACCAATGCCAATCTTAGTTCTTTGTGTTGGGGGGAGGGGGCACCAAGTGCCGCGTGCATGTATGTTAATGTCAATTTGATTTCCATTGTGATGTGAGACTATAATGCACCAATAAAAGCACATTAAAAAAATAAGAAGAAACTGTCAAAAAAAGGGGGAGAGAGGGAGAAATGGGGAGATATTGGTCAAAGGGTACTGAGTTGCCATTAAACAGAATGAATAAGTTCTGGAGGTCTATGGTAGGCAGTGTGAATATAGTTAACAACACTGTATTACATGCGTATGAGGTTAAATCATCTGCTTGTGATCTAACTTCCCCTCGGGCTCCACGAGTCCCCAGTGTGAGGAGCTGCTGAATCTCCCAGCTCCTGGCATCCTGTCCCACACACAGGAGGTGCTCAGGAACTACTGAGCCCAACAAAACGTCAAAGCAGAAGCCAGGCGTGGTGCACACCTGTAATCCCAGTACTTGGGAGGCTGAGACAGGATTGCAGGTTCAAGGACAGACTCAACTTAGTGAGACCCTTATCAACTTAGTGAGAACCTGTCTCTCAAAATAACAAAAAGGGCCGGGGGTAGTAGCTTGGAGATAGAATGCCCCTGGGCTCCATCCCAGTACCAAAAACAAAACAAAACAACAACAAAAAACTTTGTCTTCTGCCCTAAGCCTGGTGGTAAAGCCACAGGTAAGACATAAGCCAGAGTCTGCTACATAATGATGGGTGTTCTGGGAACAGGTGGGAGACGTGTGTGTACTCCCTGACAAGCTATTCCCCCAGCACCAGACTCATGGGAGGGACCCAGAAATGGTCTACACCAGCAGTGCACATTAGAATCACCTGAAGAGCTTGAAAGCCCCTCAGAGATGCTCATTTAACCGGTCTGGGGTAGGGTGCGGGCATCTGTCAGTCTTAGGAGCTCCTCGGGTGTTTCCACTGTGCAGCCTGGACTGAGAACCACCAGGCTCCCTCACTCCCCTTGCCCTGTGCACTCAGAGAAGGAGAAGGAGGGTGACATCACATACAGTATGGGCAGTACTGGGTCGGCGACTGGTCCCCCAGGCCCTTCCCTCTGTCAGCTGGGGATTCTCCCCAGCAGAGTTCCTCTGGGGTCAGCACTGCACAGGCCTGAGCTGCCTCCGCCCCCCGGGGTGCGCCTGAGCAGGGGAAAGGTCAGCACTTAACTGCTGGACACGTGGACAAGTGATGTCCTGTGTTCCCTTTACAAACCAGCGTGCCTTTTCAACACTTTGCACTCAGGACCGACCAGTGTCTACCAGCCTAGCAAATTAGTTACAAGAGAAGTCACTGAACCTGCCAATCTTCTCTGTCTCCCTCTCCCATTTTTTTTTTTTTTTTTGCAGTACTGGGGATTGAACCCAGGGGCATTCTACCTCCAAGATATACCCCCAGCCCTATTTTTTGTTCTTTATTTTGAAACCGGGTCTCACTAAGTTGCGGAGGGCCTCACTAAGTAGCTGAGGCTGGCTGCGAACCTGGATCCTCCGAGTCAACCTCCCAAGTACTGGGATTACAAGCGTGCGCCACCACACCCGGCTCTCCCTCTCCCATTTTGACTGGCTAAGGAAATACAATCATGAACCACATGACTATGGTCCATATACGTGATGATGGTCTTGTATGATTATATCGGCTAGTGACATCATAACTGGCTTAATTTGTGTAAGCACACTCTATGATGTTCGCATAATAATGAAATCAGCTAATGATGCATTTCTCAGAATATATTCTCATTTTAAGCAATGCAAGACTTTACTCCAAACCCATTTTTTTTTTTTTGCCGCACTGTGGATTGAACCCAGGGGCATTCTACCTCCAAGCTACACCTCCAGCCCCGTTTTTTATTTTTTATTTTGAAACAGGGCTTCACTAAGTTGCAGAGGGCCTCACTAAGTAGCTGAAGCTGGCCGCAAATCTGCAATCCTCCAGTCTCAGCCTCCCAAGTACTGGGATTACAAACATGCACCACCACACCCGGCTTCTAAACCCATTTTTGAGGGAAAACCCAGGTGCAGGGAGACTAGGGTCCTGATGCCCAAGCTCTGGGGACTGGTGACAACATGGCCAACTAATCGCAAGCTAAAGTCCCAGTGGGTATGCAAGGGCAACACCCACTTCCTCTGCTCTTTCTTAGTATACCCAGACCCTGCCAGGCTCCCAGAGGAACAGTGCACCTACATGTTGGTCACCTGCTGTATGCCTGAAATTCTCCTCTACCCTTCCTCATCCTACTGTATACACTTATTCATCCTCCAACACCCAAGCTCACCTTCTCCATGGCGCCTTTTCTTGGGGAGTCACTGCCTCCAGTGACTGGCAGAGGCAGCACACACGGTCTCTGCAGGGATTCAGCTTTGGTCCAGGCCAGCTGTAATTGTAGTGAAGCTACTGATTGGTAACACCTAGGCTAAATTTAGACAGTAGAGGAAGGGGATGGGGGTGGGGGGGAGGGAACAGGGGAATGAAATTGATTGGGGGATGAAACAGGAAATTATGTATGTGCATGTACAAATATGTAACATTGACTCCCACTATCATGTATAATATGCACAATGCACCAATAAAAATGACTATAAAAATAAAATGTTTTTTAAAGAAAATATAAGAGTCTTATAGAAGATGAGTATTTAGCGGGTCTTAAGTCCTGAGGATAATGGAGAACAGAGGTCTCCTAGTCTCAGCACTCCTCCCAAACCAGCAGGAAGTATACTCAGGAAGGTTCTTGGAGACAAGTTAAAGAGAAATTTGGGGGACTTTCAGGTTGACACTACCCCTCTCTCAGTAGTTTCAGTTGAGTGCTCCAGGCATTTTGAGCAATTACCCCATGGAAAGGAGATGTGTGTCTGTCAGCGGGGGAGCTGGCATCCCTCCACACACTGTGCATAGCACTGGCACTGCACACGAGCACCGGGGATCTGTCTCTTCCCTGAGTGAGGGCTGAAAGCTGAAAGTGTAAATGTCCATCAGGAAGGGACCAGCTGAGTGAAAAGTAGCACATTTAAGCCTATAAACATGGTGGCACAAACCTGTAATCCCAGTACTTGGGAGGCTGAGACAGGAGGGGCTTGGGTTCGAGGACAGCCTCAGCAATGTAGCAGGACTCACAGCAACCTAGTGAGACACTGTTTCAAAACAAAAAATAAAAAGGAGCCAGGTGTGGTGATGCACACTTGTAATCCCAGTACTTGGGAGGCTGAGACAGGAGGATCGCAGGTTCACGGCCAGTCTCTGCAATTTAGTGAGACCCTGCTTCAAAATAAAAGAATAAAATAGGGCTGGGTGTGTAGCTTGGAGGTAGAATGCCCCTGGGTTCCATCCCCAGTAACATACACACACACACACACACACACACACACACACACACACACACAAATAAAAAGGTCTGGGAGTGTAGCTTAGAGGTAAAATACCGTTGGGCTTAATCCCCAGTATCACACACACAAAAAAAGTGGCACCCTTATATGATAACATATGGATAGCAGTCGAAAGGAATGTACAAGATCTCCACTAATCACATGGATAGAGCTAAAAAAATGCTGTAAAACAAAGTTGCCAAATAACAAGTATAGCATGATTGCATTTTAAAAAGTATACTGAAAAATCACTTTTCTCCCAGTGGGTACATTTGTATTATGCAAAACCACTTTCTATAAATCTGAAAAAGACTATGCAGAGCAAGACCACACCTCATTTGTCTCTGTTCCATTACAGCCTGATGCAGCCTAGTAGGTGCTTGTGAGTGTGTGTAGTGTGGGTGGCAGCACCAGGCAGTGTGTGAGGCCTGGTCCTGGACTGATGGATCCAAGCATCTCCGAGGGACCTCAGGGGGATTCCTCCTACACTGGCTCTCCCTTCACTTTACCCCTATCCTCAGCTGAGTCCAGAACCCACAGCTCCATTCCAGTTGTGGCAACTCTGGGCCTGTCCACTGCTTCCCTAGACCCAGACTCAGCCCAACTTATTCCTCCTGGGAACTAAGGCTTAAGTGGAGCCACCTCCTCCAGCCCCTGCCCTACCCTCTTACAGGATGCGAATGTACACCTGCGTGTGTGTGTGTGTGTGTGTGTGTGTGTGTGTGTGCGTGCGCGCGCGAGCGCACGCGTGTGTGTAGTGGACTTCTTTTTAGAAACTGGAGGCACACACCTGTAATCCCAGTACTTGGGAGGCTGAGACAGGAAGATCGCAGGTTCGAGGACAGCTTCAGCAAGTAGTGAGACTCTCATCAACCAAGGAAGACTCTGTTTCCAAACAAAATATAAAACAGGGCTGGGGTGTAGCCTGGAGGTTGAATGTGTCTGGGTTCCATCCCCAGTACCACACACACACAAAAACAAAAACAAAAACAACAACAACAACAAAACCAACAAGAAAAGAAACTAGAGTTGAAACATAGGAAGAAAGCTGGCCTGGCTCTGGGCCGCCCTTTACTATCCTACCTAAGCCGTGGATCGTCTGCTTCCAAATGACAGGGGACACTGGGCACTCATAGGCCTGATGGCTAATTTACTGTGTTGAGGGCTGGGGAGGAAATAAACAAGGGTTCCAGAAAGGCACTCCATGATGTCCCCCTGGAGTCCTGCCAGCTTTCTGAGGGACAGGCGTTAAGTCCCGAGTCAGCTGGGCTGCTCTAACGGCACACCACAGACTGGGTAACTGACACAGAGGACATTTATTTCTCATAGTTCTAAGGGACAGAAAATCAAAAATCTAGGTGCTGGCAAATTTGGTTCTTGGTGAGGTGAGGGCTCTCTTCCTGGTTCGTGGATTATCCCTTCGTATTGTGTCCTCACATGGTGGACAAAAAGTGAGTTCTGGTCTTTTCTTACAAGGACACGGATCCCATTATGGAAGTCCCACTTCATGACCTCATCTAAGCCTAATTCCCTCCCCAAAGCCCCACCTCCATATAACATCACACTGGACGTTAGGGCTTCAACATGTGAATTTAGTGGTAACACAAACATTCAGCCCACAACATTCACCGCTGTCCCCCGCAATTCATATCCTTCTTGCATGCAAAATACATTCCATCCCAATAGTCCCCAAAGTCTCAACTCCTTCCAGCATTAACTCTAAACTCTAAAGCCTCATCTAAATATCTAAACCAGGTAGGAGTGAGGTGCCAGGTACAATTCATCTGGGGGCAAATTCCTCCCCAGCTGGGAACCTATGAAAGT
Organism: Glis glis; assembly: GCA_004027185.1. Classification (NCBI taxonomy): domain Eukaryota; kingdom Metazoa; phylum Chordata; class Mammalia; order Rodentia; family Gliridae; genus Glis; species Glis glis. Next base: position 14,850 of record PVJS01040511.1, read on the forward strand.
ACAGAAGTCATGTGCTTCCAAAACACAATGGAGAGCTAGGCATAGTGGCATACACCTGTCATCTCAGTACTTGGGAGGCTGAGACAGGAGGATCACAGGTTCAAGGACAGCCTCAGCAACCTAGAGAGACTCTCAGCAACCTAGCGAGACCCTGTTTCCAAACAAAAAAATAAAAAAGGTCTGGGGGTGTAGCTCAGAGGTACAATGCCCCTGGGTTCAATCCCCAGTACCACAAACAACAACAATGGATGAATAGGCATAGAATAGAAATTCTCATTCCAAAAAAAAGGGAGAAATTGGAAGGAGAGGGTTGATAGGTTCCAAGCAGGTCTGAATAGCATTAGATCTTAAGACTAGAGAATAATCTTTGGTTGGATGCCCTGCTTTCAGAAACCACTGGAATGGGGTTACAACCTTGGAAGTTTTGCTAGTAGCCCTGTATCCTCTGAGGCTCTGGGCAGCCAGTTGAAACTAAAGCAATGCCCCTCCCCATCCTGTTGAATGAAGGAGCAGCCCTGATGATCTCTGAATGGCTTTTGGTTATTCTTGTCCTGACTGGAAGAACAGTGCATGTTTATAGCTGAATAGCTGGTGATTGTGGGATCTAAGAAGTCTACATCCTTTCTTCCTTTTGTCGTATCTCTGCCCCCTTTCAGTTCAAATTGGCAGTGTTTCTGCTGGGGTGGCTGACTAGTGCTTAGTTCACACCTAGCTAATCTTATCAAATGGCTATTCACCACACCCTTGCGACTCTCTTCTGACTATGTTCTTTTTACTTTAAGATCTGTTTTTTTCCTTAATAATAACTCTCCTTTTTTTTTTTTTTTTTTTTTACAAATCCCACTGTAAGCAGTCAGGAGGAAATAAGCCTTTCCTCCAACACTTTGCTTGGAAATCTCAGTTAAATATCTAATTTCAAGCTGGGCATGGTGGTAAATGCTTGTAATCCCAGTACTTGGGAGGCTGAGACAAGAGGATCGTGGGTTTGAGGCCAGCCTCAGCAACTTAGTGAGGCCCTTCGCAACTTAGTGAGACCCTTTCAAAATAAAAAATAAAATATGGTTGGGGGTGTAGCTCGGAGGTAGAATGCCCCTGGGTTCAATCCCCAGTACCACACACACTTGCAAGTTATACTTTCCACAAAATTCTCAAACCTGAACAAAATTCAGTCTGGTTCTTCCCCACATTATAACAAGGATTGACTTTTCTCCATTGTCCAGTAGCATTCTCCTCGTTTCTGTGTAAGACCTCACCAGAACTGCCATTGTCATCCACATTTCTAGCAACTTCCTCACACCTCCTGCAGCCTCTACCTGTGACCCAGTTCTAACTTCCACAGTGTTAGGTAGTTATTACAATAGTACCCCACCTTTTTGGTACCAATTTCTGTCTTACTCCACTTGAGCTCCTATAACAAAATACCATAAACCGAGTGGTTTAAAGAACAGACGTTTATTTCTCACAGTTTTGGAGGCTAGGAAGAGCAAGACCAACGTGCGAACAGGTTCAGGCTTTAGTGAGGGCTCTCTTCCTGGCCTGCTATACTGAGCTTGCTGTAGTCTCACAGGACAGAGGGAAAGAGCTTTGGCCTCTCTTCCTTTCTTACAAGGACACTAATCCCATCACAGGGGCCCAAGTTCATGACCTCATCTAAACCTAATTACCTCCCAAAGCCCCACCTCCAAATACGATTGCATTAGAAGATAAAGCTTCAACTTATGCATTTTGGGGGGATGCAAATATTTAGTCCATAAAAGTATCAGTTGTAGAGGAAAAGCTTCAGATGCAGGGCGTTTGCGGTTGTGAGCATGTTTTAACACAGACTTCAGTGTAAATGATGAATATCAGACTTTCTGGACTGAAGCTATTGACAGAGAATGGAGGGAACTGCTGAGAGGCAGGAGGCCCACTCTACATCGCTGAGGCTGGCCTAAAGCACTGGCTTCATTCAGGCAAGTTCAATATCTGGTAAGTGCTAATTCCTGGCTAGCCCTGGGTAAGTGCTAGGGCCTCAGAGCTGAAAGAGAGTGCTCGTCCTCCTGGAGCATACAGCTGTGCAGGAGACAGTGGATGGATGACTGCAAACTTTTATACGTCCACCAGGTGTTGCATGTAGTATCCTGTCTGGAACACCTGCATTCTCTCTGTCCTTTTCCCCTGGCTGCTCCTATCCACTTGTTAGGTCCGGGAAGGTGTGGCTCCCTTTGGGAGCTTTTCTCCAAGTCTGGGTTCTAAGCTTCTAGTGCTCCCAGGACTTGGCGCCTTCTGCCTCTCAAGGGTGGCCCACTTGTTTGCTCGTCAGTCTCCCCCATAAGAGCCTAAGCTTCCTGAGGACAGGGCTGTGAGCCATGGCATGCCCAGTACCCCCCCCCCTTGGCCTGCTTTGTGAGTGAGTGCCCGGCTGGCCCCTGAACATCACATGCACCTGCACAGATGTGTAGGAATGGTGACTGGAGACATATGCTGGAGGAGGGGGGGACTCACCTGCTGGACTAACAACCAGCCATTTCTTGCTCTGTGGCTGCCAGAGGAACATGCCCCATCCCAGTCTTACTACTTTCTGAGGTTTTAGACCTTCAAGCTGGGTTCTAGCCAGAGAAGTGTAAAGGCCAAGAGTGCTAGATGGCTGGGTTGAATCCTGGCTTCACCATGACTAACTGGTCACCTCAGGCAAGTAACATAGCCTGTCTGTGCCTCCCCAGTGTCCTTGCCTGCGAAACACGGATAAGAGTAGCACCCATTTTATGAGGTTGGTCTGAGGATTAAATGATAGTAGCCTTGTAAAGTGGGAGGGATGTGAACGCATACATGCTTAATAAGTGCTGGCCTTACTACAGGTCCGCTCACCTCCCCTGGCCCTGCTGTGGTCCTCTCTTAACCTCAGTTGACTAATCTGTAAAAGGGGAATGATAATGATAATTAGATGAGAAAGTACAATTGTGTTACAATCTGTGTCCACAGGAGTGTGTGGGACAACACCCTACATTCATACTCATCAGGCGGGGCTTCTGGGGCTAGCCCACCCAGAGCCATCTGCTCCTTGCTGCGTGGTGAGGTGGTGAGCGACTTGTGGGACCTCAGGCCCCACTGCCCAACCAGAACTCCAAGAACCCCTTTTCCTCAGAACCAGGACGCTGTTGGTTCCCCTGAATGGTCGGGGAGGCGCCGGGAAGCCCACGGAAGGGTGGAGGGGTCCCTGAGTAGGGGACGGGGTGCGTGCGCCCTTGAGGGCTGCAGTCTGCTTATTCCAGGAAAGAGAAATTAAAAAAAAAAAAAAACACCTTGCCGAGCAGGCAGTCCTCGCGGGGAGCCGGTATCTCCCAGCCGGCTTCCGGCTCTGATAAGTGCGGCGGGGCTCTCCGGGCGGGGCGAGCGCCCAAGTGGCCGGGGCGCCGGGGCCGCGGGAGCCACCGCTCAGCTCCGGCCCCTCCTGCAGGATCCGCGCCGCGCCGGAGGCCGCGCCCAGCCCGGGAGCCCGACCCGGCGCCCGAGCCCGACCCGGAGCCCGACCCGGCGCCCGAGCCCGACCCGGAGCCCGACCCGGCGCCCGAGCCC
>PVJS01040512.1:0-18402 GCA_004027185.1 Glis glis
AGAGAGCTGAGGCTGGCCGCGAACCTGGATCCTCTGGTCTCCGCCTCCCAAAGTACTGGGATTACAAGTGTGCGCCACCACGCCCGGCTTATTTTTTTATTTTGAAACAGGGTCTCCCTAAGTTGCTGAGGGCCTCTCTAAGTTACTGAGGTTGGCCTCGAACCTGTGATCCTCCTGTATCAGCCTCCCAAGTACTAGGATTCCAGGTATGTGACACCACACCTCGCCCATTTTTAGAGCTTTAAATTGATGTTTACCTTACAACATCTAAATTTGCAGGTTGTCTACTTTTCTCCTTAAAGCCTTTAATATGTGAATCAGTTATTTTAAATTCCCCCTTTGATAATTCCAATGCCTATGTCCATCTGAGTCTGGCTCTGATGATTTTCTGTCACTAAACACTGTGTTTGTTTCTTGCCTTTTGGCATGTCTTAGAATTTTTTGTTGTTGTTGGAAACCAGGCATGTTGCACCTGGTAATAGACACTGGGGTAGATTGGCCTTTAGTCTGTGGGTTATGCTGTAGCTAAAGGTGTCAGCTTGTGGCACTGTAAATTCCTCTACTGTCTTTGCTTTGTCTCTCTTTGACTTTGGGCTTTTCTAAGCACTTCTTAGAATCTGAGCTCTTTGTGCCCTGATCCATTGTCCTTACACTGGAGCCCTGTTGCTGGGATAGAGAGCTGTCAGGAGGGACATTCCCTGTGGTCTTCTGGTTGGATCTCACTGTTGTGCGGGACACGCAGTGCTTTGGTGGAGTGCCACATCCGTGGTGCTTCTTCAGTTGCATGGATTTTCTTCCTCTCCAAGCCTTTTCTGCTTTTCTAGCTGCAGCCCGGCCAGTCTGTGAATATCTTTGAATCCCTGGTCCCTGTTGACTGTTGTTTTCTTTCTTTCCTCACTTAGATGAGATGGGAAGAGTAGAGGGGCTAGAGAGGGAGACGCGCTCTTGCGTTTGCTCCTCTGAAGCACAGATCTTGCCTAGGGAGAGTGCTCTGGGCTTATTTCATAATGATTGCTCTTCCTCTCCCTTGGTAGAAATATGACTGGTTCTTCCCCAGAGTTCACTCTGAGACTGCTATGGCGCTAAGACCATAAAATATGGGATCCTTCCCTCCGACTGAAGTTCCGGAATTCCTGATTCTCATGCAAGCCTACACTTTTTTTAATTTATTTTTTTTTGGTGGTACTGGGGACTGAACCCACCGGGATACACCCCCAGCCCTATTTTTTATTCTTTATTTTTTTGAAACAGGGTCTCACTAAGTTGCGGAGGGCCTCAGTAAGTAGCTGAGGGTGGCCACAAACCTGGATCCTCCGGTCTCAGCCTCCCAAGTACTGGGATTACAAGTGTGCGCCACCACGCCCATCTTGCAAGCCTACATTTAACCTCCAGTAATTTGTCAAGATTGCTATTTAAGCGTTTGTATCAGGTTATGGCTCCAGCAGCTTTTGCTCCATGTGAATAGATCCCGGCTGTGCATCTCTGGATGAGCCACTGTCTCCAGAATCTGGGATGGTGGTTTGTCCTGTGGTCTCCAGGGAAAGCCACTCGTTTTCAGATACAGCTGAATTTTGAATGATGAGAACGGCAAATCTCAAGCTCTTTGAACATTAGAGCTTCAATCTGAATTCCATTGCCTTTATTAAATTTTTATTCTGAGATACAGGTTGATTCATGTGAACTTTCAAAAAATAATACAGAGGACTAAGTTTCCTTCAGTGGTAACACTGCACAAAGCATTTGGCATTTGGCAATTCGCATGATCCTGTAGGCAGGGTAGTAACAGGGATGTGACCCATTAGTCTTATTCATATGTCTGCAGTTTTCCTTCTATTCATGTGTGTGTGCATGTGCGTGTGTGTGTGTGTGTGTGTATGTGTGTGTGTGTGTGTATGATCCTGTAAGCAGGATAGCAGCAAGGATGTAACCCATTAGTCTTATTCATATGTCTGCAGTTTTCCTTCTATTCATGTGTGTGCGTGTGCATGTGTGTGTGTGTGTGTGTGCATGTGTGTGTGTGTGTATGATCCTGTAGGCAGGATAGCAGCAGGGATGTAACCCATTAGTCTTATTCATACATCTGCAATTTTCCTTCTATTCATGTGTGTGCATGCAGCAGGGATGCAACCCATTAGTCTTATTCATATGTCTGCAGTTTTCCTTCTATTCATGTGTGTGTGTGTGTGTGTGTGTGTGTGTGTGTAAATAAACTCTATACAATTTTATCAACCGTATAAATCCAGATATCTACCAAATTTATGGCTAAGTATTTACAAGGCTTCTTGAATACAGGAACATGTTTTGTACCTATAAGAAGGATTAAGGTGTTCTCTTTAAGATAGAGAGTATTATTTAATTCTTCTAGATCTGTACTTATATGTTTTCCATTGAATAATTTCGAGTGTATAAAAACTCTTCTTGAATTCCTAATATCTATTTTTCATTCATAAACAGTTACTAACATTGTACCTTTCCATTAATTTTGTTTTAATAATATAATGTTCTTCATTATTGTCTATCGTATTAACTTTAAGATGCACCTTGTTTATATTAATATTGCAACTTCTGCTATTTTGTTTACATTTGACTGATTTTTTTTACATATTGCTTTAATTTTAACCTTCGTATATTTCTATACTTTTTAAGTTTCTTTCCTTCTTCCTTCCTTCCTTCCTTCCTTCCTTCCTTCCTTCCTCCCTTCCCTCTCTCTCTCTCTCTCTCTCTTTCTTTTTCTTTCTTTCTTGGGGTTGAACCTGGGGCATTCTGCTTCTGAGCTACACCACCAGCCCTTTTTTGTGTGTGTGGTATTGGAGATTGAACCCGGGGCATTCTGCCTCTGAGCTATACCCCCTGCTCTATTTTTTATTTTTTATTTTGAAACAGGGTCTCGCTAAGAAGCTGAGGCTGGTCACAAACCTGTAATCCTCCTGTCTCAGCCTCCCAAGTACTAGGATTATAAGCATGTGCCACCACGCCTGGTCCTCAGACCTTTTTTTATTTTATTTTTATCTTTTGAGACAAGGTCTCACTAAGTTGCTGAGAGTCTCACTACATTGCTGAGGCTGTCCTCAAACCTGTAATCCTCCTGTCTCAGTCTCCCAAGTACTAGGATTATAGGAGTAAGCTACTACACCTGGCTCTAAATGTCCTCCTCTTATGAGCTGTTTATAGTTGGACTTAACATAATGGCTATAATAGTTATACTTAACTCTTCAGACTTACAATACGTTTATTATTTCTCATCTTGCTTTCTGTTATTCAGTTTCCTCCTTTTGCTGTTATAATGATGTTTTCTTGCCCCTTCTTAACTTACAGACCTCATTCTACCTTTCAATTTTCATAATATTTACTTTCTCTTTCCTCTTTCTCTTAATGAGACATAGTTTTCCTTTTATTCATGAACTAAATAGGATTTTCCCACTGAGAAATTTTAATAAATAACATTTACCTTATTGTAAAGCTTAAACATTCCTCCAATAAGATCAATAAGACAAAGACTTAGATGCTGTACTTCCCATATACTATTTTATTCTTCCTCCTCCTGTTCTTCCCCAAGATAAGACCTTTATCATGATTTTATCTCTCACTTTCTTCCAATACTAATTCCTTTCTATCTTTTAAGAGTTTAGATCTAAATTGAACTTCTCTTATAATCTATATCTTCTGTTTCCAAGAGTACTTACTTTGCAATTTATATATTTTTATTTCTTTTCTATGCTTTGAAATACTTATTTATATTTTTATATTTGCTTCTCCAAACCTCTAGTGGAATCCATAGAAGAATGATTGTTTCTTTAATTATTTTTGCTAACTGTGAATATTTGGATATGTTTGAAAACTCTAGGAAGTTTGTCATTTTTTCTCTTCTCTATATTGAATCGTTAAAAGTGCCTCTATTATCATTATATTATATTATTATTATTATTATTATTATAGTTTGACTCAAGGGTTTATGTCATTCTTCCAAACTTTACTAAGGATATGTGTTGTGTTTATTTTGATCCTTCCCTCTCATTTGCTTGGTACCTTCATGTGTATAGTTCTTCTAAGTTGTCTCTTTAAGCACAAGTTTGGTTGCTGCGGTATCCATCATCATAGCAATCTTGTGACGTGTGACAGGAAAAGTATTCTCCAAGCCAGGCATGGTGGCACATGCCTTTAATCTTTTGGGAAGCTGAGATAGGATCGCAGGTCCACGGTCAGCCTCAGCAATTTAGCAAGGCTCTCAGCAACTTAGTGAGACCCTGTTTCAAAATAAAAAATAAAACAGGGCTGGGGGTAGAACTCAGAGGTAGAATGCCCCTGGGTTCAATCACCAGTACCACACACAAAAGAAAATACGTGTTCTCTAAGTTGACGTTGTGGTATATAGTAACATAGCTATTTCTGTTCTATGGCCCTGGAGGTAAGCACTCTGTCTTCTTCCAGTTTGAAAGCCCTCAAGCCTGAGACCATTTCTTTGGCTGCTCATGGCCTTTGGAGGAGTAAGTGCAACACAGCACTTTAATGTGTGATGACAGCAGCCTGTCTCTGGAGGTCCACACATTCAGTAATACTGCGCTCCTTGGGGTTCTCCCACCTTTGGGTCCTGGTCTCTGCACCTCAGTTTTGCTGCACATGATATGGGCAAGGAATCCATATCTTTCGTCAATGGCAAATCCCAAGGCTTTCTCCACAAACACCAACCTGTAGGCTCAGGCCATTCTTTGGCTCAAAGGAAAAAATGGTGAGAAAGAGAAGTTGCCTAAATCCAAGCACTATGTTTTCAGAAACTCCCTGAGTTCCCTTTCTCAACAATTACATTTTATATGCAGTATTACACTCAGTTCTCTTTTACAAATGCTTCTTTCTGCTTCTGTTAACAAAATCCTTTTACCTATTTGAGGATCTTTTTATGCTTATTTTAATTTATTGATCAATCTGTCCCATGGATTTTGCTTTCCTTAGCATCTAATGTCAGTTTTTTTGTCTCTTTTGATATATTTGCTCTCCTCAAATATCTCCTCAATTTTTTTGCCTGAATCTTCCGTTTCCCCCAAGGGTTTCAACTCTCGTGACTAGAAAATTGTCTGGGATGGAAAGACCAAGGTGCAGGCTCCTGTTTGTGCAATGGGCTGCTGTGGAGCAAAGAGCTCAAGACACCTGCTTGAGGTGTCCCTTCTTCTCTGTCGCTGTCATCACTCTCTTCCCTTAGACTTTGTTCTTTAGTTAGAGTGATCTGGGGTAGAGGCCAGAAGAGAGACTGCTCCTTGAACAGCAGACACAGTGGCACCTGCTGTTATCTGTCCCACCGTCCAAGTGGACTCCTGAAGTTCCCTTATGATACACTATAGGCCCTAGTAATGCTGGCCTGGAAGGCCTTTCTACAGTCCTCCGATGGCAAAAGGCCAGCCATGATCCAGTCAAGAGGAGAAGGATACAACTCAAAAGCTCTGCCACATGTTAAAGACAATGGCTAATGGGGAAATACCGTAAATGTTACAGGCTGACAATACCCAAACTCACTAATCAACCTTAATATCACTAAACTAAAACAGACCTTATGTGTCTCCTGATATAATGTAATAAAAGCCAGAAGTGCCACCAAAAAAACTTTTTTTTTGCCCTAAACAAACCTATACGAGAGTCACAAGATTTAATCATTCAGTTGGAAGAAATGCAGAAGATGGATAAAAGAGTTAAAGAATGCCTCTTTGGCCAGTCAGACAAACAAGTAACCTAAATTCTAAACCAAATATATGTCATGGAAAGAAGTAGGTAACTCTTATAGGTTTATAACCACTCAATTGCTAAAGAAAGTACCAGGAAAAGGGCAGCCTAGAAAGATGGAAAACTTTTAGACAATAATTATTTAACTTCAGCCAAATGCCAGAGGAAAATGTGTGGCTTCACCCCATCCATGCCGGAAAAGGCTGAGTAGGAAGCCTAGATCTTTCCCTCACCAAGCTATAATGAGGGACCCAATTTCTGGCCTGGGGGATGTCAGAGAAGATCCTGCAGGTGGCCAGTCAGTACCAAGCACCATTCCTTGTGGTAGAAGGGACAAGGCCCCCAACCCTTCCCCACTGGAGGTGATGTCAGAGAAGACCTAGTGGGGAGCTGGGACTTATACCACCAGCTAGCACTAAGTAGGTATTTGGAAGAAGAATATCCCAAGTCAGAAAACCAAATTTCCATCTCAAGAACTTAGAAGAAGAACAAAATAAGCCCAAAGCAAGCAGAAGATACAAATAATAAAAAACAAGAGCAGAAATCAGTGAAATTAAAAACAGAAATCAATAGTGAAAATCAATGAAGCAAAGAGCTGTGTCTTTGAAAAGATCAGGAGTACAGATTAATATCTAATAAGACTGACAAAGGAAAAATAAAGAAGGTACAAACTGCCATTAGCAGAAATGAAATAGAGGATTTCACTACAGACTGCAACCATTAAAAGAAAAATTAAGAATACTATAAGTAAGTCACATGCGATAGTGCTCACCTACAATCCCAGTACTTGGGAGGTGAGACAGGAGGATTGCAGGTTCACAGAGACCCTGTTTCTAAATAAAAAATAAAGTAGGGCCTGGGATGTAGCTCAAATGTAGAATGCCCCTGGGTTCAATCCCCAGTAACACACACACACACACACACACACACACACACACACACGTACTGTAAGCAACTCAACATTTATAAATTTGACAAATTAGATGGAGCAATTCCTCAATAAATACAAAATACTACAACTCACCCAATATGAAACCAATACTTTGAAGAGACTTAGAACTACTAAAAAAATTAAATACTTAAAACAATTTTCCCCTCCAAAAAACTCCAGGCAAATGGTTTCACTGAAGAATTCTACCAAACAATTAAAAAAGCACTAATTTTACAAAATCTTTTAACTAAAAAGAGAAGAGGATTGAAGATTTCTCATTTTCCTTTGTCAGGCTTATAATATCCTGTTAACAAAGTCTGAGAAAGACAATAGCAAAGAAAATAAGAAGAAATAAAGAACAACAGATCAATACAAATATAGATGCAAATACCAAAACAAATAATTAGCAAATAAAACTTGGCAATATGTAAAGACAATTAGCATCAAGACCAATGGGGCTTATTCTAGGGATGTAAGATTGGTTCAATATTCAAAAATCAGTCAATGTAATCTACCATGCTAACAGGCTAAAGAAGAAAAAATATACAATCACGGCCGGGCGTGGTGGCGCACGCTTGTAATCCCAGTACTTTGGGAGGCGGAAACCGGAGGATCCGGGTTTGTGGCCAGTCTCAGCTACTTAGTGAGGCCCTCCGCAACTTAGTGAGACCCTGTTTCAAAATAAAAAGTACAAAAAATAGGGCTGCGGGTGTAACTCAGAGGTAGAATTTCCCTGGGTTCAATCCCCAGTACCGCAAAAAAAAAAACTTCACAATATCTGAGTATTAATAAGTGAACAACAGGGTCATAGCATGTAAGAATAACACCTCAAAGCAATTGCTTTTTTGAAAAATACAACTGCCTTTAACATGAATACAGGTATTATAAGATAGTATCATTTACAATTGCTCAAAATGTAAGTGCTTAGTATTAAATTTAGCAAAATGTGTACAAGATTCTTATGCTGAAACATATACAACTCTGATCACGGATCTACACAAGTAGAGGGACACATGTAAGGAATACATTCTCTCCAAATTGACACACAGTTACAGCACAAATCATACTGAAATCCTAACAATAAATTTGTAGACAGAGACAAGATTACTCTAAATTTTATATAGAAATTATATACATTAGGATAGCGAAAGCAATCTTGAAAGAAAATAAATCAGAAAGAATTCCACTTGACTTTTAAGACTTAATATATGGTTACAAGAATCAATTTTATAAAACTGGTGAAGGGCCAGGCACATAGCTTAATGGAGCAGAATAGAAAACCCAGATATAGAACCATGAAAATATGCCCAACTGGTACTTGAAAAGATGCATAAGCAATTAAACGGAGAGAAGTTAGGCTTTCCAATAAATGGCGCTGGAGTATTTACTTAGACACCCAGAGGCACAACCTTGACACTTGACCTAAGACTCACATCTTTGTTCAAAACTTAGTTCACAGATCACAGAGTGAAATGTGAAATTAAAACTATAAGACTTTTATGAAAAAAATGTAAAAGAAAATCTTCCAAATGGGGAATTAGGCGAAGAGTTCTTAACCTTGACACCAAATGCTAACCCCATAAAAGAAAAAACAATAAAAATTGGACTTCATCAAAATTAAAAATTTTGCTGTGCAAGAGACTCTGTTAAGAGGATAAAAGAACATGTTACAGACTGACATAAACCTTAGGCTGTAAACTAAGGTGTGTAAAACAGAAAATTTTATATTTTTCTACTATTAAACCTAATTTCCATTTCAAGTATGTATTTTACAATATAAAAAATCTCAATGAAATCAGTGTTCCCCTATATTTACTGAAGTTACATCTGAACCATGAGGATTTGGGGTAGTGAGGATGTGAGAGGTAAGGAGTGGAAGGGAACTTCTTGCTCTTCTGTCCAAGAGAGCTGCTGCTGAGATGGGCTTTGTTCTATCATACACTTTCTTTTGTGTCCCAGTGCTGTTAATAGAAGTATGATGCACACACGTATGAGTGACATGTGCAATTTTAGATTTTCTACTGGCTACAGTATCTTTTAATTCTTAGTATATTTATTTCAGATAGACAGATAATAATCGTACATATATATCGGTACAGTATGACATTTCAATACATGTATACATGTATTGTGTGATGATCAAGGTAATTAGCACATCCATCACCTCAATCATTTATCATTTCTTTGTGTTCAGAACATTCATTATAGCCGGGCGTGGTGGCGCACGCTTGTAATCCCAGTACTTTGGGAGGCGAAGACCGGAGGATCCAGGTTCGTGGCCAGCCTCAGCGCTTTCTCTCTCTCTCTCTGTCTCTCTCTCTCTCTCTACCTAGTAAGGCCCTCTGCAACTTCGTGAGACCCAGTTTCAAAATAAAGTATAAAAAATAGGGCCGGGGGTGTAGCGCGGAGGTAGAACGCCCCGGGTTCAATCCCCGGTACCGCAAAAAAAAAAAAAGAACATTCATTATGTGTCAATCAAAAATGTTTAAGTTGTCATTTGTCTGATTGCTAATATGGTTGAGCATATTTTTATATTCGCTAGCCATTTAATGTTACTCGTATGTTTCTTGTCATTTATCTGTTTTTTCTATTGAGTTGTATCTTTGATTTGTAGTTATTCTTCATTCTGGGTACTAATTCTTTTCACTTTAATGATTTGCAAATATCTTCTTGCTTTATGAGAATCAAATTTTCAATTTGTTTTGACATACAGACATTTTCTTTTATGGCTTAAGATTTTAATCTCTTATTTGCAAATGTTTCCCCTATGGTGAAAACATAAAGATTAGCTACCATGTTTCTCAAAAGTCATCTTTAGATACATTTTCTAGAACTATGCCTTCCTTAAAAAATATTATCAAGTGGTTAAGAATTTGCCTGAACAACTAGATTAAAATGTTAAAAGTAGGAATATGAGTTGTTTGAATGAGAGTATAGAAAATGTTATTTGTCAGACAATATATCTCTTGCAACACATTCTAATTTTATATGCATTTTATTTATTTATTTACTCATTTACTTATTTATTTGATATTAGGGATTGAATCCAGGGGCATTCTACCTCCAAGCTATACCTCCAGCCCAATTTTATTTTTCTCTTTTGAAAAAGTGTCTCACTAGGTTGATGAAAGTCTCATGAAGTTGCTGAGGCTGTCCTCGAACCTGCTGTCCTCTTATCTCGGCCTCCCAAGTATTGGGATTACAGGCATGTGCCACCATGTCTTATATAAATTTTAATTTATATAAATTTTAATCTTAAAGAATGAAGTAAAAGTACTTTCCCTAGTTTGAGGAAAGAATAACATCAAGCTAGCTACTCTACAAAACCTACAAAACCCACAGTAGTGGACTCCAGTTGCATGAACCACAGTTGAATCCACATCTCCAGAATGCTGGTCATTTTGATAAGGTCACATTGAAAAGGAATTGGTATTAGCTGGTTTTGGTCCACCTGACTTGTACTCTTGGCATCTGGTAGACACTTTAAGATGTATTAAATCAGAACTCCAGTAGAAAAAACATATGTCAGAAAGCTGTGTGAATGATTATGGATAGGATTGATTTTTCTTAAAGGAAGGAACATTTTAACTTGAAATATCTAGAGCCGGGTGTGGTGGCACATGCCTGTAATCCCAATACCTGGGAGGCTGAGACAGGAGGATCGCAGGTGTGTGGCCAGCCTCAGCAACCTAGTGAGGCCCTCTGCAACTTACTGAGACCCTGTTTCAAAATGAAAAATAAAAAATGCCCCTGGGTTCAATCCCCAGAATGAATGAATGAATAAATAAATAAATACCCAAACAAAAAATCAATCTCAAGATGTCAGCCTTGTGGCAAAAAAAAAAAGAAAATTCAGGAGGGAGGGAGGCTCAGACAGTAACTAGATTAAACTTCCTTTTTTTTTTTTTGTCTTGTGGTACTGAGGATTGAACTCAGGGACATTCCACCTCTGAGCTACATCCCCAGCCCTATTTTATTTTTATTTTGAAACAGGTTCTCGCTAGGTTGATGAGAGTCTCATTACTTGCCAAGGCTGTCCTCAAACCTGCGATCCTCCTGTCTCAGCCTCCCAAGTACTGGGATTACAAGTGTGCACCACCACACCTGTCTGAACTTCCTTCTTTCTATGAGAAAGAGGTAAATTGTTCTCCAAAGCACAGTGATTCTTAGTGTTTCTCATGGCAGGAGTGGGAGTTGAGATTCCCCTGGGTACAGGAGACAGACTGGTAAAACAGAGAAGTAGAGTCCAAGCAGAGCTCCTGGAGATCCTGAAATTTCATATGTCTTTAACTTCCTTGTCGTTATCTCCAGCTTTCAGTAAGTTCTCATGAGAGAGAAGAAACTGGACTCTTCTGTTAGATGGTGGTCGGAAAAGAAGAGTTCCTTCCATGCCCAGGTGAAGAAGAAAAGCGGAAGGTAGTGTGGCTTCCACCAAGCCCGTGAGGGGCAGGGGAGACTGTTGAGTTCCTCCATGTTGCACATCCAAGCTTTGCATCTGTGTTATTGCAGCAGCAGCAGCAGCAAGAAAAGCTTGGGACTAGAACCAGGAGGTCATAGTAAAATAAACACGCCTCTCCTGAAGACAAGTGAGGATCAAATCTGGACCTCACAAAACTGGTTCTGGTCGACACACACAGAGGGCCAATTTTAGCCTTCAAGCACTGGGAATTCAGGGTATGACAGTGTGGGCTTTATTAGCTCTTCTGCATCAGACTTTCCCCCATCCTGACTCATCTTCTGGAGAGAGCCAGGCCTGGGCTAGCAGCCTCATTATTTCTGAGCTTCCTCTAAGCACCATCTCCTCTGCAGCATCTTCACACCGCATCCTCCCAGTCTACACCTGCTATTCCTTTCCTTTCCGCAGCCCATAACAGCTCTCCAAGTGTGAGAGGCATCTTAACACACTGGTAAGTGGCAGAAAGAGAGAAATTCCGAGGTTGGGAATGGGGAGGAGGGAAGAGATAAGCACATAGATTATCTTACTAAAAATAAGATGTGTGATACTCTGAAAAGCAGAAATTTTAACCACTGAGTCCAAATTTTTAAATGGAGGGCTTCTCTCTAGGACATCAGATTTTTTTTTTTTTTTTGCAGGAGAAACAACTTAACTAATACCAAAGATCTCCCAGCTCATGGGTGCACTTTATGCTAATACACACTACACAGGAAAATTTATCCTATCTTCTAACATGAAAGGATAGGCATTATCAGTTTTCACGAAAAAAAAACACAATATGTGGGCTTTTAAAAGGAAAAGGGTCATGGTTTTGCCCTTTTCTCCTCACTTGCTGTTTTCTGAAGAAACTCTGCTCTAGTGTGGGTAGTGTGCGAAACAGTCCCATGCCAAAGTGGGGTGCTGTTATCAATGATACAGGGTAACGACGGGCTAAACACAGAGGTACACTCTTATTACTTGGGGTGAGAAATTCTTCAAGTCATCACATAACAAATAACTGCAATAAATTTACAGGCAGATTCTACATGAAAATAAATTTTAAAACAAGGCAGATTCAAAGTGCAGAAGAGTAGTTCATGACCAAAATAAAGGTTTTTTATTTTTTTATTTTTCCAAAGGGACAGAATATTCTTGCTCCTAAGTGAGAAACTCTTCTAGTGATAGGCTCTTCCTTCTTAAAGTAGTGGTCTTTGTGGGATCCTAGTGTGCCATAGAAAAGAAGACAGTGAGCAACCAGACGCCTCAAGTTTACCTTGGAGGAGGACGTTTTAAACAGAGTGGAAAAGAATTTCCAGAAACTGTTTCATCACAGGAGAGAGATCAGGAAGGGGGATTGTGGAATCTATAGTTTTCTGAGTCACACACACTTTAGAATATTTAAGAAAGAGAGCACCGTGTAGCTGTGTGCCGATTGACTAAGCACCTGATCTCTCTGAGATCCCAACTGCTCTGGCTTTGAAGTGAAGGAGGGACTCCAAGTCCCTATCAGAACTATAACAACAGCTGGGCGTGGTGGCGCACTCTTTTAATCCCAGTACTTGGGAGGCTGAGACCGGAGGATCTGGGTTCGCGGCCAGCCTCAGCTAATTAGTGAGGCCTCCGCAACTTAATGAGACCCTGTTTCAAATTAAAGAATAAAAAAGAGGGCTGGGGGTGTGACTTGGAGGTAGAATGCCCCCGAGTCCCCCTCCCCTCCAAAAAAGAACTATAACATTTTAGAAGCAAAAGAGAAAGCCCGGGTCGGACGTGGTGGTGTACGCTTGTAATCCCAGAACTTGGGAGGCGGAGACTCGAGGATCAGGGTTTGCAGCCAGCCTCAGCTACTTAGTGAGGCCCTCTGCAACTTAGTGAGACCCTGTTTCAAAATAAAGAATAAAAAAAATAGGACTGGGGGTGAAGCCCGGAGGTAGAATGCCCCTGGGTCCAATCCCTGGTATCACCAAAAGGAATAAACAATAGGGCCGGGGGTGTAGTTGGGAGGTAGAATGCCCCTGGGTTCAATCCCCGGTACCGAAAAAAAAAAAAAAGCCCAGCGTGGTGGCGCACGCTTGTAATCCCAGTACTTGGGAGGCTGAGACCAGAGGATCCAGGAGAACCTGTTTCAAAATAAACAAAAAAATGGGGCTGGGTATGTAGCTCGGAGGTAGAATGCCCCTGGGTTCAATCTCTAGTACCACAAAAAAAAAAAGAAAAAGAAGCAAAAGAGACATATAAAATTAGTGGGGTTGTCCCAAGGTCATTGGCTAAGCTAGTGATTTAAAACATTTTTCACTGTGACATACTACACAAAAAAATGTATATGCACCTTCATACACACATATATACAAAAACATTTATCTTTACTATATTTCCTGTACTCATCTATGTTCTTTCCATTCTATTCTATTTCATTTAAAATTGCTTAGGATTCAATAAGTTGCTATAATGGACCACATATAGGTCTTAATATACTGTTTGGAAAACAGTGTATTAGGTAAAAAAAAATCCCCTCCCATAAAAACTTGTAAGCTACTTTATACATCTGGACATTTATGGAATATAAAGGGGGCATGCTGATGGGGATCACATTCAAAAGTGTTCTGTTTTTCCTGCACAATGTAAACTTCATTAATCTCCAGCTTCTACAGGCACTCAGAATTAATGACTGACTACTCTGGCTAGTTTCTCTGATAATAAAGTGTGAGGTTGGTCGCAACGGAGATCCTGAGAAGACTTGCCCTTCAAGAACGAGTAATTGGAGAGTGGTTGATTGGAAAAGATATATGAAACAACCAACATCACACACATACACACACACACACACACACACACACACACACACACACACAAATATCTGGATCTGAGGAAATAATGGAAAGTTCCCTAGGGGGAAAAATATGTTGCACTTCTTCACCAGGGTCAAGAAGGTCAGAGAATGATTGATAGCAAAGAGAAGATATGCATTATAAAAATACATTGGATCAGGCTGCCAGCTTTAAGGATAGTAGAAAAGAAAACAAAAGAGAGGGAAATGGAAGGGAGGGAGGGAGGGAGGCAGAGAGGGGGGGAGGGAGAGGGAGACAGAGAGAGGGAGAGAGGGAGAGGGAGAGAGGGAGAGGGAGAGAGGGAGAGAGAAAGAGGGAGAGAGGGAAAGAGGGAGAGAGGGAGAGGGAGAGAGGGAGAGGGAGAGAGGAAGAGAGGGAGAGAGAAAGAGGGAGAGAGGGAGAGAGGGAGAGAGGCAGGAGAGAAGAGTCTCCTTCTGACGGTTTTACTGGTGAAGAGATATGAATCAAATGAATAATACACTAAATGATAATCAATGATGAATTCAGAGGAGTGAACAGAATGTATAGTTATGTGGGACCTTGTGGGAAATAGTTTTAAAAAATAAGATTTTACTGTTAGTAAAGGGGGAAGTTATTGGAAATGTCCTTGAGACAAACATTGCCTGAGAGAGATAACTTTTAGATAATGACTTTACTTTTTACTAATTGAGAGACCAACTAATTACTGAGAAAGTGATAGCCAAGATACTTTTGGCTCCATAACTGAAGGGATTGCCACAATTTAAATGTGTTTAGACCAGAGCATTCAAGATGGTGAAAATCTCCAGAATGGATGTTTAATTAAAAGCATCAAATTGGGACCTGGATGCATTCATCTTGGAGAAATAAATACTTAGCAGAGACAAAGCCTCCATCTACAAATAGCTATTTCACAAACTCTCTGTGTACAAAAGAATAATACATTGAAAGAGTCGCACACAAATCAAAGAAGGGCACGGAGATAGAAACTGAAGATTGCTGAGACTGTTTCAAAGTCTAGGGCTCTGTGAGTCTACATTTTGATGGAGAAAGTTTGAGAGATACAAGACCAAAACAAATTTGCCTTTCCCATAAAGTTGCCACCTTAAGGTTTGCCCTGTGAAGCGTGACAGAAACATGCAGGATGCCTTCAAAATATAATCCGTCTAAACAAGGATTGTCAAAGAAATTTCGGCTTGCTTGCCAACCCAGGTGGACTGATACTGGCCTCCTGTAATACACTGGCATAGATTCTAAGGCTTGGGATGTGAAAAAGGAGCCCGACAATGTCTATCATGAGAATGTGCTCTTTGAAATGAAAAGGGCTCTTTGGGGTTGATTTTTGGGGTGGCCCTTCTCTACCTCCCAATTTTGAAATATTAGAAACAACACTTTTATCTTCTAAACAAAAAAATATAAAGCATACTTTTAGAATTCCATGAATTACTTTTCCCGAGGTTTCATAGCTGTTCAAATAAAGTATGTCATCAATTTTGAGACCCTATATCTGAACTTGGCATGAGTGGTAATCTAAGAAGAGAAGAGCATTGACAAGTCTGAGCTTGACTATGAACCAGGAAATCCATACTGGGTTCACTGTTTAACACATGACTTAACCACTATCAAGTTTCCTTATATTGTTATTGGTCACCTACAATTATAGGGCTTTTTTTAATAAGTAAAACTAAAAGAAAGGAGAACTGAACCTTAAAGAAGAATTTTGTAATTTATCTCCTATTGCTATGTAAGTCAGGGGACTTTTTAAGTTCTATTTTCCAGTTTTATTGAGGTATAATTGATAAATAAAAAGCGTATAGATTCAAGATGATCAAAGCAATGTTTTGATATATGTATAAACTGTGAGATAAATTGCCACAATTGAGCTAATTAGCCCCTTCATCATGCATATAGTTACCTCATTCTGTGATGAGAATAATTACGATCTATTCACTTAGCTAATACCAAGTGTATAACATATCATTAATAACTATACTCACTATGCTGTACAGTAGTTCTCCAGAACTTCCTGACCTTCTACCTGCAAATTTGTATGTTTTGATCACCATTTCCCTATTTCTCCATTTTGGGGTCCCTGGGGCCTTCCTCTTAGGACCGAAGACACAGCACAATGACAAGCTGTGCTCCTTAGAGATCACATGAACTCATCCAGATTATGAATTGAGCTGTAAGTTAACAGAGTATCTTAGCACCTTAAAGAGCTGTGTAGGGATAATCCATCTTTTTGCCAAGTGGTTCATGCTAAGATCGGAGAACACAAAGGGCAAATAGTGTTCAGAGTGTTCTTAACAGATATAGTTAAGTTTTTTGGGAGTAGCCTTGCAGACACCTGCTCTCTGCCTGGGTAGCAATTGTAATTAAATAGTAGAAAGAAAAAAAGTATTTGAAAATGATAGAACATTATGCATATGACACCTATACCAGTAAATGGTTTTTCTTTTCTTTGTAAGTTTTATTTCAAGGAAAACTGTTAATCACCAAGACTCTCTTAAATCATGTACCTAAATTTTAGGTTGATTTTTAAGAGAGGTTTATTTGCAAAATAACTCTTTTTTTCTTTTTTTGTGGTACTAGGGATATAATCCAGGGACCTTCTATCTCTGGGCTACACCCTCAGAACTATTTTATTTTTCATTTGGAAATAGAGTCTCGCTAAGGTACTGAGAGCCTTATCAAGTTGCTGAGGCTGGCCTCGAACCTGTGATCCTCCTGTCTTAGCCTCCCAAGTACTGGGATTACAGGCTATTCCACCATGCCTGGCAAGGGAAAATATCCAAAAATTATGATAGCATACTATAGCATACTATGCACTGCTAAGAAGGTATCTGAATGTACTTTTTAAAGACATTTTTACTGAACAGGTGGGGCACTAATTTTAAAAACCAAGCCAATGAATTTCTTATAATCACAGGAAGTTTAGAGGATTCAAGCTATTTAATTTTCTCTCAACATTCATATTTTAGGAAAATAAAACACCATGCAAGGGAATTCCACTGTAATATATTTGTATTTTGTTTCTTCTTATTCAGATGGTAAACTCAACAAGGACAGGGGCCTGTTTGTTATATTCATCACCGAATCTTTTGGGTCTAGGAAAGAACATAATAGATTCTAAAGAACTGCATGTTCAGTGAAAGGATTACTGGACCTGAGAAAATTTAAAGCAGAAGAAAACAACAAAAAAGAAACAACTCACTAAGTAGCTGAGGCTGACCATGAAGAACCTGCGATCCTCCTATCTCAGCCTCCCAAGTACTGGGATTACAAGTATGCGCCACCATACCTGTCTGAAAGTTGGTTATTTTAAAAACTAAATTGATTTTTTGGTGAACTGTTTCATTTGGGAACTTTGATAAAGATTTTCCCAATTTTGTCACAAAGAATTTATTAATTTATACAAAGAAGTCTAGTGTACAAAGAAAATTGAGTTGAAGTATTAGATGCCAAAAGGAATAGAAGATCCCTTAGAAATAAAGATTTATAACATCTGATATTATGATGTTAATGGGAAAAATAAATTGTTTATAAATCATAGTCTACATATTTTCCAGAAGAAGAATATCAACTTTATTGAAAGAGGTCGTAGAGTTTTGAGTGGTGGAGGCCGTTTTCTTATTTCTTTTTTTTGCAGTACCGGGGATTGAACCCAGGGGCATTCTACCTCCGAGCTACACCCCCTGCCCTATTTTTTATTCTTTATTTTTAAACAGGGTCTCACTAAGTTGCAGAGGGCCTCCTTAAGTAGCTGAGGCTGGCCGCGAACTCAGATCCTCCAGTCTCAGCCTCCCAAATATTGAAATTACAAGTGTGCGCCACCACGCCCAGCCTGTTTTCTTATTTCTAAGTGAACATAATATTTTTTTTCCTCTCTCTCTTCTTGCCCCCTCAGTAAATAGATATGTAGACATAGAAAACAAATACAAATAGAGATTGACACAGCAATTAGTACAATGCTTGGCACATCACTGACAACAGCAATAATGAGTTTGATAATAAGGCACTCCACAAACATGTTTAGCCAATTAAAGCTAAAAAAAAATTATCAGAGTCCAGAGGAGACAGTTACAAATCCCATAGGGAAGGAACTATCACATTCAGAAATACCATTGATTACATTAATACATCTTCAGAGATTCATTTTCATTTCAAGCTCATGAAATCTGTCTCCGCAGGGCCAAACCGAGGAAATACTATGGAACGATGGAACGGGAGTCATATTGTAGCATCTCCTCACCTGTGTTGACATAAATGGACTGTAGGGAGTACTCATGCAAGGACATTTTTTTCCTGCCCTTTTTTTTTAATCTTTTTTTTTGTGCATTGTAAATTGTAATTATACATTTTGATATATGTCAGGGTATGAACATCATACATGCACACATTGCACATTTAGCCCTCCCTCCAATCCCACCCTATTCCCTCCCCCTTCCCTCCCTTTCATCCTCCAGATAGTGATTGAGTCTTATAGGTTTGTGTATGTACATCATGTGCTATAGTGTGTTTCC
>PVJS01040513.1:0-18405 GCA_004027185.1 Glis glis
TCCATTCATCTGTTGATGGACATCTAGGTTGGTTCCATAATTTGGCCACTGTGAATTGTGCTGCTATGAACATGGGTGTGCATATATTACTGTTGTTTTCTAGTTTCAATCCCTTTGGTATGATACCCAATAGTGGTATAGCCGGATCATATGGTGGATCCATTCCCAGTTTTCTGAGGAATCTCCACACTGATCTCCAGAGTGGTTGAACTAGTTTGCAATCCCACCAACAGTGTAGAAGAGTCCCAATTTTTCCACATCCTCACCAACATTTGTTGTTGTTTGACTTCTTAATACTTGCCATTCTAATTGGAGTCAGATGAAATCCTAGAGTAGTTTTGATTTGCATCTCCCTGATTGCTAATGATGTTGAACATTTTTTCATGTATCTATTGGCCATTTCTATGTCTTTTTTCGTGAAGTGTCTCTTCATTTCAGTTGCCCACTTCTTGATCAGATTATTTGTTTTCTTAGTATAAACTCTTTTAATTTCTTTGTATATCCTAGATATTGGACCTCTGTCAGAGGGATAGCTTGTAAAGATCTTCTCCCATTCCGTAGGTTTTTTCTTTAAGCTCTTGATGGTTTCCTTTGATGAGCAGAAGCTTTGTAGTTTAATGCTGTCCCACTTATTAATTCTTGTTTTAATGTCCTGTGCTCTGGAGGTCTTGTTGAGGAAGTTTCTACCTGTGCCTGTATGATGGAGTGTTGGACCTATGGCTTCTTCTAATAATTTCACAGTCTCTGGTCTAACTTCCAAGTCTTTGATCCATCTCAAGTTGACTCTTGTGCAGGGTGAGAGGTAAGGATCCAGCTCCATTTTTCTATAGGTAGATAACCAGTTTTCCCAGCACCATTTGTTGAAAAGACTGTCCTTTCTCCAACATATGTGTTTGGTACCTTTGTCAAAAATCAATTGGCTATAAGTTTGTGGACCTGTTTCTTGTATCTTCTATTCTGTTCTACTGGTCTATGTGTCTGTTTTTGTGCCAATACCATGCTGATTTTATTACTATAGCTCTGTAGTATAATTTGAAGTCAGGAATTATGATCCCTCCTGCATGGTTCTTATTGCTGAGAATTGCTTTGGCTATTCTGGGTCTTTTGTTTCTCCATATAAAATTAATGACTGATTTTTCTAGCTCTGCGAAAAATGATGTTGGTATATTGATAGGGATTGCATTGACTTTGTAGATCATTTTTGGCAGGATGGCCATTTTGATAATATTTATTCTGCGTATCCAAGAGCAGGGGAGATCTTTCCATCTTCTAAGATCTTCGATTTCTTTCTTCAGTGTTCTATAGTTTTCATTGTAGAGGTCTTTTACCTCTTTGGTTAAGTTTATTCCTAGGTATTTGATTGGTTTTGAAGTTACTGTGAATGGAATTGTTTTCTGGATTTCTTTCTCAGGGGATTCATGGTTGGCATATATGAAAGCTACTGATTTTTTTAGGTTGATCTTGTATCCTGCTACTTTGCTGAATTTGTTAATCAGCTCTAATAGACTTTTGGTTGAGTTCTTTGGGTCTTCTAGGTATAGGATCATATCGTCTGCAAATAAAGATAATTTTAGTTCTTCTTTTCCTATTTGAATTCCTTTGATATCCTTCTATTGTCTTATTGCTCTGGCAAGAGTTTCAAGGACTATGTTGAAAAGGAGTGGTGATAGTGGGCATTCTTGTCTTGTTCCTGATTTTAAGGGGAATTCTGGCAATGTTTCACCATTCAATATGATGTTGGCTTTGGGTTTCTTATATATTGACTTAATGATGTTAAGATATGTTCCTTGTATTCCGATTTTCTGTACAGTTCTTAACATGAATGGGTGTTGAATTTTGTCAAATGCTTTTTCCGCATCTATTGAAATGATCATGTGATTCTTGTTTTTAGTTCGGTTTATGTGGTGGATAACATGTATTGTTTTGCATATGTTGAACCAGCCTTGCTTTCCTAGGATGAAACCAACTTGGTCATGGTGTACGATTTTCTCAATATGGTTTTGAATGCGCATGGCTAGTATTTTATTTAGAATTTTTGCATCTATGTTCATTAATGATATTGGTCTGTAATTCTCTTTTCTTGAGGTATCTTTATTTGGCTTTGGTATTAATGTGATGTTGGCCTCGTAAAAAGAGTTTGGAAGAATTCCATCTCTTTCAGTTACACAGAATAGCTTGTGAAGTATTGGTTTTAGTTCATCTGTGAAGGTTTTGTAAAATTCGGCTGGAAAACCATCTGGACCTGGGCTTTTCTTTGATGGAAGACTTTATTGCTGTTTCTATCTCTGTTCTTGCTATTGGTTGATTCAATTTTTCTGTATCCTCTTGGTTCAATTTAGGTAGGTTGTATGTGTCTAGAAATCTTTTGACCTCTTCCATGTTTTCCATTTTATTGGAATATAAGTTTTCAAAGTAGCTTCTTATGATCTTCTGGATTTCTCCACTATCTGTGGTGGTATCCCCTTTTTCATTTCTGATTTTGGTAATTTGAGTTGATTCTCTCCTTCTTTTGGTTAGGTTAGCTAGTGGTTTGTCAATCAATCTTGTTAATCTTCTCAACGAACCAGGTTCTTGTTTTGTTGATTCTTTGTATTGTTTTTTCTTTTCTTTTTTTTTTTTTCAGTACCGGGGATTGAACCCAGGGGCATTCAAGCTCCGAGCTACACCCCCGGCCCTATTTTTTATCCTTTATTTTGAAACCAGGTCTCACGAAGTTACGGAGGGCCTCACTAAGTAGCTGAGGCTGGCCGCGAACTGGATCCTCCGGTCTCAGCCTCCCAAGTACTGGGATTAAAAGCGTGCGCCACCACACCTGGCTTGTTTTTTTTATTTTCTATGTTATTAATTTCTGCTCTGATTTTAGTTATCTCCTGCCTTCTACTGGCTTTGGCCTGTGACTGTTCCTGTTTTTCCAGATCCTTGAGGTGTGTCATTAGGTTATTTATTTGGATGCTTTCTGTTTTTCTTATGTGGGCACTCAGTGCTATAAATTTTCCTCTTAACACTGCTTTCAAGGTGTCCCACAGATTTTGATATGTCGTGTCTCTATTTTCATTTAATTCCAGGAATTTTTTATTTCTCCTCTTATGTCTTTTCTGATCCAGTCCTCGTTCAGGAGTATATCGTTCAGTCTCTATGTACTTATGTGATTACTTTTTGTCTTCCTGTTGTTAATTTCCAGTTTCAATCCATTATGATCTGAGAAGATGCAGGAAATTATATCACATCTTTTGTATTTTCTGGTGCTTGCTTTGTGACCCAGTATGTAGTCTATTTTGGAGAATGTTCCATGGGCAGCTGAGAAAAATGTGTATTCAGGTGTTGTTGGTTGAAATAATCTGTGTGTCTATTAGATCCATTTGGTCTATAGTTTTCTTTAGGTCTGAACAATCTTTATTCATCTTTTGTCTGGAGGATCGATCTAGTGGCGTGAGTGGTGTGTTGAAGTCTCCCAATATTATTGTGATTGGGTCTATTTGGGACCTGATATCCCGAAGACTTTGTTTTATGAATGTGGGTGCGCCCACATTTGGGGGCATAAATGTTTACTATTATTATATCTTCTTCTTGGATTGTTCCTTTTATTGGTAAGAAGTGACTCTCTGTCTCTTCTGATATGTTTTAGCTTAAAGTCTGTTTTGTCTGATATAAGCGTTGCTACCCCTGCTTTTTTTCGATCTCCGTTTGAATGGTATATCTTTTTCCATCCTTTTACCTTTAGTGTATGAGTATCTTTGGTTAGAAGGTGAGTTTCTTGTAGACAGCATATAGTTGGGTTATGCTTTTTGATCCACATTGCCAGTCTGTGCCTTTTAATTGGGGAGTTGAGTCCTTTGACATTCAATGTTGTTACAGATATATGATTTTTGTTTCCTATCATTTTGAGTTTTATTTTCTATTTGCTGTAGTGATAAATCTCTTTGTTTAGTTGCCTACCTGGTGATGTTCACCTCTCCTGTGGTTCTGGAAATTGCTTGTTTTTCCTTCTTTATGGTTTATTTATTTTAGGATTTTCTCTAGTGTTGGCTTGGTCCTCATGAATTCTTTAAATGTTTGTTTATCATGGAACATTTTTATTTCTCCATCAATTTTAAATGATAGCTTTGCTGGATATTTCAGTCTTGGTTGGAAGTTGTTTTCTTCCAGGGTCCGAAGTACTTTGTACCAATCCCTCCTCGCATTCTTGACTTGGGTTGAGAAGTCTGGAATGATTTTTATTGTTTTGCCCCTGTATTTCACCTGTTCTTTTGTTCTTGCTGCTTTTAGGATTCTTTCTTTGGCCTCTATGTTAGTCAGTTTAATTATTACGTGGCGAGGGGAGGTCCTTCTTTGTTCCTGTCTTAACGGTGTTCTATATGTCTCCTGGATGTGAATATCCAAATCTTTGTCTATGTTCGGAAAATTCTCTGAAATTATTTCTTTGAAGAGGTTTCTTATACCCTTGGACTGTGCTTCTAAACTTTCTATGATGCCTTTTATCATTAGATTAGGACCTCTTGCATTGTGCTATATTTCTTGAATGGCCACGGTGTGTTTTGTTATATCATCCGTATATCATTGACTGTGTTCTCAGTTTTGAATGAGCTGTCTTCCAGGAGTGATACCCTGTTTTCCATGTGGTCGGGCCTACTAGAGTTGGTTTCTATTGCAGTCTGTAATTCGTTTATTGACTCCTTCATTTTGTTTAGAGTTTCTTTCTGATTCTTCTTTAGAGCCTCAACTTCTTCCTTCATCTCCTCTACTCTTTCTTTGAGGCCTTTCATCATTCTGAAGATCAAAATTTGGAATTCTCTGTCTTGCATTTCCTGCAGGTCAGAGTCAGGAATGTCACTCGTTGATGCATTGTGTCTGTTTCTTGTTTCCTCACTGTTCCTCATTCTTGTATTTTCGGTGTTTTCCATTTTGTGTTTCTGTTGCCTCTGCATCATCATCCTTTCTGTATATGAGACTTCTTGATGGTCCCTGTAGTCCTAATTGGGTCAGTACGCTTCAGGCTGTGGATCCCTCTTGTCTGGTTGGCTGGGGTGTGGTATTGTGTGTGGAAAGGTACGCAGGCTCCGGAGCTTGGGTGTTGGCACATGAGGAGCACTTCGAGGCACGGTGTTGGGTGTGGGCACTGAGGCGCGGGTGACGATGCCGGAAGGTGCCCTGTTTCTGAGGCGCGGGTGCTGGCGGTCGCCCGGGCCCATAGGGATGCACACGTGCTCCGGGTCTTGGACAATGTCGCCAGAGGTTGCCCGGGCTCTGATTCACTGCCCTAAGGATTTAGATCGGGCCGTGGGAGGTACGGGCTCCAGGTATTGAGTAGCGGCGCCTAGGGTTGCACAGGCTCTTAGATGCAACACAGAGAATTGCGCGTGGGTCCCGGGGGGAGTGTGTGCTCCTACATTTCAGGTGGCAGTGCCGGGGCATGCCCTGACTGAGAGACAGCCCAGAGAGTTGCGAGGGTCTTGGTTGGCGGCGCCAGAGGGTATCCGGGCTCTGAGGTGCGGCACAGAGGCTCCCGCGCAGGGGAGAGAGGTGCAGGCTCTGGGTCTCGGGTGGCTGATCCGGAGTCCGAGGCAGGGCATGGAAGGCCACCTGGGATGCACAGGAGGTCCCCAGGGTCTGAGGCTGGGCGTGGAGGGCTGCCCGGGTTGCGCAATGTGGCACTGGGTTCTGAGGCGTGGCGCAGAGGGCCGCCAGGGTCGTGCATGAGGACGCTGGGGTCTGAGGCCGGGCGTGGAAGGTTGTCCTGGTCGCGCTGGAGGGCGTGGGAGTCCGAGGTGGGGTGCGGGGTTCTGTGGCCAGGCGCGGAGGGCCTCCCAGGTCACCCTAGAGGACCCTGGGGTCCAGGGCTGGGCCCAGGGGCCACTGGGGTGACACGGGTGGATGCCAGGGACTGGGACCAGGTGCAAGGGCCGCCGGGGTGAGGCAGGAGGACCCCGGAGTCCAGGGCCCAGCACAGGGACTGCTGCAATGCGCAGGAGAACACCGGGGACGGGGGCTGTGCGCAGGGTCACTGGGCTGCATGGGAGGACACCGGGGTCTGGGGCCGGTCGCAGAGGCCGCCGGGGTGACACGGGAGGGCACTGAGGCCCGGGGCGGGTGCAGAGGCCACCGGGGTGACACGGGAGGACGCCGAGGCCTGGGGTGGGCGCAGAGCTATATGTATACATTTTGCTATCAACACAAAACTATGCTTGAAAGGATTTTCTTGAGCCGGGCCTGGTGGCACGTGCCTGTAATCGCAGTGTTTCAGAAACTGAGAAGGGAGGATCGCAGATTTGAGATTAGCTTCAGCAATTTAGCAAGCTCTTCTGCAACTTAGTGAGATCCTGTTTCCAAAACTAACTAACTAAATAAATAAATAAGTAAAATAGAGCTGAGGATATAGCTCAGAGGTAGAATGTCCCTGGATTCAATCCCCAGTAAAAAACACACACGCACACACATACACACACGATCTTCTTTATAATGAAACTGTGGCAATGTGGTGTTAGCAGCTGCTTGAGTTAATATAGTAAGTAGCTAAGTTATTTCTTGAAAATATTATATTCAGTTTTGCCTCATTCTAAAAAGTTCATTTAAGACCAGCAATACAGTGTTTTATGGAAAATATTTTTTCCTTACTAATTCATAGAAATAATAGTGATCTTTCTTTGATTGCTTGACATTAATTGAGCATGGTCCCATCTTAAGTTAGCAGGCATCTTTTTTAACTTGGACATAAGCATGTGTGAGTAAGTGTTCCATATTTTAGTCATGGTGAGTTATGAGCATATTAAAAGTAATTATCTTCACCTCATAAATCTTTCCTTAGTTAAGTTTATTTCTTTAATCTTATTAATGTCTTCTAGTTTGGTTCAGATATATACAGGTAGCAATAAATTATAGATTTGAACTATATTTAGTGTAGAGAAAAAGGCCAGTGGCATAATCTATTAGAGCTTTAGTTCATAATCAGTGTGTGTTCAAAAACCAAACCTATCTATTCTGCTGTTTATTGGAATTGGAAACTCATTTTTTACATTGACTACAATAATTTAGTGTCATTTGGCAGACTTAGAGAATTAAAAGAATTGGAGTTAGCATTCTATGAAGGAACAAAACTACAATTTGCCAAAATCTAATAGTGATATTAGGGTTAAAGTAGATCCTCTGAGTTATACTTGTGTAGGCAGGCATGATTAGTAATACAAACATTCAGTACTCAGTTTAGAAAAAAGCAACAGCAACCAAGAATCCAAATAGTTATAATTGTTATGATGTTTAGTAAATATGATAACAACACACATAACATGGCTTCAAAGATTGGAGGCTTTCGTAAGAAATCAAGTACTTCTGAGACAGTGAGTCCAAGTAAGTCACGT
Organism: Glis glis; assembly: GCA_004027185.1. Taxonomy (NCBI): domain Eukaryota; kingdom Metazoa; phylum Chordata; class Mammalia; order Rodentia; family Gliridae; genus Glis; species Glis glis. The sequence continues at coordinate 7,353 of PVJS01040513.1, forward strand.
GTTCTACACAGCATTTTTAAAGCCATTTTCAACAATGTGATTTGCCATTGGCCCCTCCATTTGTTGAATTCAGGATGACCTTTGCCTGAATAAAGTCAAATAGGATTAAGGCAGAAATTGTTAACAATGAAAAAGAGCAACAGATGTAGCCTACTTTGAATGTGTTGATGCACTGTTGCCTTAAGGGAGTCTCTGTGGTAAGAGTGGGGAGGACAAGGAAAAGAAAAAAGAGTTTCCAAAATATCAAAAAATGTGGCAGGAGAGGAGTAACAGTAGTGCAACATCCTTTATAAGTCTTTTTTAGTTGTGATGAAAGTATCTTCAGTCTTAGATTATGGTTCTTTTATTTATTTATTTATTTATTTTTTGCGGTACCAGGGATTGAACGCAGGGTCGTTCTACCTCCGCGCTACACCCCCGGCCCTATTTTTTATACTTTATTTTGAAACCGGGTCTCACGAAGTTGCGGAGAGCCTCACTAAGGAGAGAGAGAGAGAGAGAGAGAGAGAGCTGAGGCTGGCCTTGAACCTGGATCCTCCGGTCTCCGCCTCCCAAAGTACTGGGATTACAAGCGTGTGCCACCACGCCCGGCTTTGGTTCTTTTAAATAAATAGTTTCTTTTAACTTTTATATCATAAAGGTATAGTTTTAAAAAACAGGTGCATATACATTGAAAAATATGAGGGGCTAAGTGGATATTGTTAAGAAAGTAAGAATTTCTACTTAATGGTGTTTGTGAAGGCTACTTTTTTTCCTAGTTTTCTTATTTGTTCCATTGGGTGCTGTAATAGTTAAAACTATGACTGTTGCATAAGAATTATTCTAATAGGATCTAAATAGAAAGTAACAAGAGATAAGACTCCAAAACTCCGGGCGTGGTGGCGCACACTTGTAATCCCAGTACTTTGGGAGGCGGAGACCAGAGGATCCGGGTTTGCGGCCAGCCTCAGCTCTCTCTCTTTCTCTCTCTCTCGCGCGCTCTCTCTCTCTACCTTGTAAGGCCCTCTGCAACTTCGTGAGACCCGGTTTCAAAATAAAGTATAAAAAAATAGGGACCGGGGGTGTAGCGCGGAGGTAGAACACCCCTGGGTTCAATCCCCGGTACCGCAAAAAAAAAAAAGACTCCAAAACAATCATATGTATTGTGAAACCATAGTTAGATTCTGAATACATGAACCATTTGAAAACAAGTATTACAGCCGGGCGTGGTGGCACATGCCTGTAATCCCAGTACTTGGGAGGCTGAGACAGGTGGATCGCAGGTTCAAGGACAACCTGAGCAAGTAGTGAGACTCTCATCAACCTCGGAAGACCCTGTTTCAAAATAAAAATAAAATAGGGCTGGGTGTGTAGCTTGGAAGTAGAATGTAGCTTGGAGGTAGAATGTCCTGGGTTCAATCCCCAGGAACTAATACACACACACACACACACACACACACACAAGAAAACCAATTATTACATATAAATCACCTTCCTTCATTGTATTTCACTTGGTTTTTTTGTAAAAATGGAGCTGATTTAGTTGGGTGTCGCAGCGCATGCCTGTAATCCTCGTAACTTTGGAGGCTGAGTCAAAAGGATCATAAGTTTGAGGCCAAGTTGAGCAACTTAGTGAGACCCTCTCTCAAAATAAAAAAATATAAAAAGGAGTGGGGATGTAGTTCAGTGGTAGAGTAATCCTGGGTTCAATCCCCAATACCACACATACAAACACACACACACACACAATGGAGCTAATTTATTTTTAAAAGAATGTTAGTTTGTCATATAGATTCAACTTTTCAGAAAATTTAATTTAAAACCAAATCCAGTCTTGATTGTCTATTATATGCTATATGTGCATTCTATAACAACCGACTGGTTTAGCATCTGTGTGTTCTGATTCCTGATCTTGTAAGTCTCCTTAGTGAACTATTTTAGTTTGTGATAATGAGTAATCTTTTAGCTGTAAAAAGAACCAAAATGCATAAACAAGCATTTAAAACAAAGGGATAATTTAATGCTTCAACTATTAATAACTGGAAGGTTTTTTGTGGTAATGGTGATTGAACCCAGAGGCATTCTACCTCTGAGCTACACCTCCAGCCCTATTTTTTTATTCTTTATTTTGAAACAGTGTCACTAAGTTGCGGAGGGCCTCACTAAGTAGCTGAGGCTGGCCATGAACCTGGATCCTCCTGTCTCAACCTCCCAAGGACTGGGATTACAAGCGTGCACCACCATGCCTGGCTCCAGTTAACTGTTATAATGCCTATAGTTCTAATTTTAAAATATGTGAAGGAGCTGGGTGCATTGGTGCCCTCCTATAATCCCAGTACTTGGGAGAGTGAGATAAGAGCAGTTTTGAGGCCAGCAGGCAGTAAGTTGGTGAGTCCCTGTTTCAAAATAAAAAATAAAAAGGGCTGGGGAATGTATCTCTGTGGTAGAGTGCCACCTGCATTCAATATCCAGTACCAGGAAAAAATACATATATGTGAAGAAATGAATGCTTTGAGAGTATAATAATAGAGATATTAATTAGTGATTAAAAATAAGTAAACATTTGGAATAAGAAAGAAAAATCTAAACATACTGAGTCAAAGGTCTGTTCCCCCAAAGGAGGAAAAATTCATCCATAGTTTTTTCATCTAATACAAGGTTTTTAGATACTAAATACTAAACCTAAGGAATATTCACTTAACTTTCTATTTTTTGGTATCTTTTTTCTCTTTGGACTATAAGTAGTATAAAGGCTTGTAGAGCCGGGCATGGTGGTGCATGCCTGTATTCCCAGAACTTGGGAAGCTGAGACAGGAGGATCGCAGGTTCGAGGACAGCATCAGCAATCTTGTGAAGCCCTCTGCAACTTAGTGAGACCCTGTTTCAAAATTTAAAAAAAGTAAAATAGGGCTAGTGATGTAGCTCACAGGTAGAATGTCTTTTGGTTCAATCCCCAGTACCACAAAAAAGAAAAAAAAAGAGAAGGCTTGTAGGGGAAATACTGCATTATAGTAATCAAATACTATAAAATAAGATATAGAGAGTAAATTACCATAAGAAACTGATATGTGGAATGTGATATGGAATTTAAGAGAATGGAAAGACAAAGGTTTTGTGGAGGAAATTAAATTTGAGCTATATCTTACTGGTTTGGTAGAATTGAGACATGGAAATAGGGGAGGGACATTTTGAGTAAGTGAAATATTATATAAGCATTCCCTCACATGAACCCTGTGTAATGGTCTTTCTCAAGTATTTATAGTTCCTTTCACATGCCTTCTCTTCCATTCCTTTATGAACTGCACTTTTTTTTTTTTTTTTGCTACTGAGGATTGAACCCAGCGGCATTCTACTACTTTATATAAATAGTCTTAAAGTTCTTTCTTCAAGGAACTATTCCTAAATGAGTTGATTCCTAAATGGTGTCAAGGAGCAAAACATGTAAAGATATGGGGAAAGAGCTTACCTGGCAGGAAAAAAACAAGTGTAAAGGTATTGGAATGTAACTTGAGGTTGGGGGTCATAGAAAGCCACTCTGAGGAAGTAACATTAATGCTGAGACCTGAAAATGAGTATGGATTAGCCAGCTGGATAAAAGAAGGAGGAGGCAATTTATGCTGAAGGAACAGCCATGGTTACTGTATCAGAGGAGATTGGTATATTAGAGGAACAGATGGGCAAATGTGTTTAGAGCAGGATGAGCAGGCGGATGAATAGTGCAAGATGAAGCCGAGAACTAGGCAGGGACTAGATCATGCAAGGCCTTTGAAAGTCATGTGATCCCAAGAATGTGAGAATCTATTAAAGAGTTCTAAGAAATGAAATGATACATACATGTTCATTGCTATGTTACATTATATGCATGTAACTTATCCCAGTCTGCTGGAATTATCATTTTTACCAGTTGAAACATAGAAACCTTACCTCCTTTATTTCTCTTTACACTCTTCCATTTATAAGAGTTGTGTTAAATATTTTTCTATATGCATTTAGAACTACGAGGGTATTTACAACTTTTGCTTCAAAAATCAGATAGAATTTAGAAAACTCAAGGGAAGTAAAGCTATTGTAAATGTCCATATTTTTGTTTACTATATTTTTTATTTATTTATTTATTTATTTGAGGTAATGGGGATTGAACCCAGGGGCGTTCTACCTCCGAGCTACACCCTCAGCCCTATTTTTTATCCTTTATTTTGAAACCGGGTCTCACGAAGTTGTGGAGGGCCTCACTAAGTAGCTGAGGCTGGCTGTGAATCCGGATCCTCCGGTCTCAACCTCCCAAGTACTGGGATTACAAGCATGCGCCACCATGCCCGGCTGTATTTTTTCTTTTTGATGTTCCAAGAATCATTCTTTTATATTTCCTTTCAGTTTAGAAGACTTCCCAAAGACGCTTTTTAATTTTTTTTTTTTTTGGTTATTCTGCTGGTAATAAATTCTCTCTCCCCCTCTCCCTTTTTTCCCCCTTCCTTCTTCAATGCGAAGTTGTCTTGGATTCTTCTTCATTCCTGAAGGGTATTTTTGCTGGGTATAGGATTCTGGGTTGACTGTTCTTCGCTTTCAATCCTTGAATAATATTGTTCAACTTCCTTCTATTTATCATAGTTTCTAATAAGATTTCTACTGCATTAAAATTTTTTTCTCCTTAATGTAAGTAATGCACTGTTTTTTTTTCTAGCAGCTTTCAAGAAGTTTTATTCATCTTTAGTTTATAGAATTTTAACTATGATGAGTCAGCATGGATTTCTTTGAGTTTATTCTAGTAAATATTCACACAGCTTCTTGCAGGTTTATGTCTCTTGCCAGATTTCAGGAGTTTTTAACCATTATTTCTCAATCACTTTTCAGCCTTGCCTTCTTTTTCATGTCCTTCTGTAACTCTAGGAATACAAAGTTTAGTTCTTATTGTCTCATAGCTTCTTTACAATCTGGTGTGTGTGTGTGTGTGTGTGTGTGTGTGTGTGTGTGTGTGTGTTGTTTTTTCTCTGTTCAGACTGGGTAATTTTTACTCTCTTCAAGCTGACTGATGCTTTTCATTGTACCCTCCATTCTGCTATTGATCTATCCATTGATGTTTTTATTTGAACTACTGTATTTTTTTAGTTTTAAGTGTATATATTTAAAACTAAAAAAAAATTTTTTATACTCACACACACACACTTAAAACTTTGGGTTCCAAAGTCTCTATCCAATTTCCCTTCTTTCTACTTTTCATAGTCTCCTCGTGTTTTATGTCTAGAGTTTTTAATTTGTATAGAGGGAGGAATAGGAAAAATACAGTTATATATATGTATATTATATGGAGAGAGAGATTGACTCTATGTTTTCCATTTTTAAGCATATTTGTAAATGTTCATTAAACATTTTTATGATGGCTGCTTTAAACCTTGGGGGGGGGGTGCTAGGGATTGAACCCAATAGCATTCTACCTATGAGCTATACCCCCAGCCCTTTTTTACTTTGAAACCAGGTCTCACTAAGCTGCTGAGGGCCTTGCTACTTTTTAATTTTTTCTTCTTTTCCATACTGAGAGTTTAACACAGGGCACTCTACCACTGAGCTACATCCCCAGTCCTTTTTTATTTTTATTTTGAGACAGGGTCTTGCTAAATTACCCAGACTAAGCTTTGAACTAGCAATTTTCCTGCCTTAGCCTCCTGAGTAGCTGGGATTACAGGCATGCACCACCAATGCCTGCTTGCTTTAAACTGTCAGGTAATTCTTACATCTTTTTCATTTTGGTTTGGCATCTTTTGATCATCTTTTTCCTTCAAGATTTTTCTTTCTGCAGTACCAGGGATTGAACCCAGGGGCATTTTACCTCCGAGCTACACCCCCGGCCCTATCTTTTATACTTTATTTTGAAACCGGGTCTCACGAAGTTGCGGAGGGCCTCACTAATTAGCTGAGGCTGGCCGGGAACCCGGATTCTCCGGTCTCCGCCTCCCAAGTACTGGGATTACAAGCATTCACCACCACCCCGGCTTTTTCAAGATTTTTCTAGTTCTTGGTATGATGCATGATTTTCTATTGACTCCTGGACAACTTTGTATTATGTTTTGAGACTCTGGATACTACCTAAACTTTTTTTTTTTTAAACACAGCTGTGTTAGGCAAATTTGAGGTATTGCCTCATTATTCCAGGTAGACATCTAAGTCCAGGTTTCTCTTTTGGTATTCACTGACATCCCAGGAAAGGGTGGGGTTGGGTAATCTTCTCAGTATTGCTGGGTAGGTCTTGGGAGTTCCTGCTCCCTACTTGCATACCTCCTTGGCTGGGAGGCCTGGGAATCCTAACTGTGCTCCCTCTGTTGCCTCCACTGATACCCATTTGGCCTCATGACCACTAGGTGGTAGTGCAAGTCCTGAATTTCTTCATGGGTTTTTCTAACACCACCCCAGCAGGGAAGAGAAGGGATTGCCTTACTACTGCCAGGTGAAGGTGGAAGTCCAGTCTTGCCAAGTAGTCTCAACTGACACTGTAGTAGTTTTTCATTATCACCTAGCAAGGATGGAAGTCTAGGCTTTCCATTATGCCTTTGCTTATGTGAGTGGGAGTAGGGCCATAGTTTTTTTTCTATGGTATTTGGCTGAGTTCCTGGTTATTGTCTAAAAGTTTTGTCTTGCTAGGCTACCTTTTTTCTGGATCTATGTCTAGAGAGAACACCTTTTGTTAGGGCTTTTTATCTGCATCTAATAGCATTTCTGATTTGCTAGCTTCTTTAGTTTCAATCTGGGATATGTGAAACAAAAAGAAAACCTAGGGAATTTACCATATTATTCTTTGGGTTCTGACGTCTCTATCCAATTTCCCTTCTTTCTACTTTTCATAGTCTCCGCATGTTTTATATATGTCCAGAGTTTTTAATTTGTATATAGAGGAAAAATAAAATTTATTCTATCTTTCTAGAAGAGGAAGTAGTTTAAATTTTTTAAATTTCCAAATATTTATTGGTGATATATAGGTGTGCATTGAATTGTTTGTTTGCAGTGTTGATGAGTATGCTAGGCAATAATGTGACCACAGTGCAACCCCTCCAACTCTACACTGATTTTTTTATGTTGATATTTCATCCTATAACCTTGCCAATCTTATTTATTCTCGTAGTATTTTTGTAAATTCCACAGAACTTTGTAAATAAGTCATCATCTGAAAGTAAAGATCATTTTACTTCTTCCTAATATAAGTGATTTTATTTCATTTTCTTGCCTTATTGCATTGGCTGGAAGCTCCTGTATAATGTAATAAAAATGATAAGAGCTGATTTCCTTGTCTTGTTCCTGTTTTAGTGGAAAAGTATTGATCTTTTGCCATTAAGTGTAGTGTTAAATTTCAGTAGATGTCCTTTATCAGATTGAGGAACTTTCCTTCTATTACTAGTTTGCTAATATTTTTTATGTTTTTTTCTGCACTATTGAGATTTTTTCTATTTATTTATTTATTTATTTATTTATTTATTTATTTTGAGATGAGGTTTCTCTATGTTGCTTAGACTGGTATTCATCCCCTGGGCTCAAGTGATCTCCTGCCTCAGCCTTACACATTTGCTCCACAGCACTTGGTTCCTCTTTTTTTTTAAAAGTCTTTTAATACCACTAATTATACTGATTGACATTCAATTGTGTTAAAAGGGTTTTTTTCTGTGTATGGTACTGGGGGTAGAACACAGAGCCTTGTGAATTGTAGGCAAGTGCTCTACCACTGACTTACACCTTCAGGCCTAATCTCAAGAATTTCTATCCTCTATTTTTTCCCCCTGATCAATCTGGCTAGAGGTTTATCAATTTTATTGAATTTAAGACTTAGCTGTTTGTTTCATGGATTTTTTTATTGATCCGTTTTCTGTTTCATTGACTTCTACTCTGGTATTTACTCTAGTATTTATTATTTTTTCTTAGCTTTTTTTTTGCTTTGTTTTACTTTACAGTACTAGGGATTGAACCAAGGGACACTCTACCACTGAGTACATTCCCAGCCCATATATTCCTTTCCCTTTTTATTTTGAGACAGGGTCTCACTAAGTTGGGGAGGCTGGCCTCAAACTTGAGAGCCTCCTACTTCAGCCTCCCAAGTAGCTAGGATTATAAAGGTGTGCCACCGTGCTTAGCTCTTTGTCTTAGTTTCTTAAGGTGGAGGCTGAAATTATTGATTTCAGACCTTTATTCTTTTCTAATATAGGTGTTGAATATTAGATATGTCCTGGTTAAGTCTCATTTTAGCTGTATAAGTTTTTTGTTGTTGTTTGGTTGGTTGGTTTTTTTTTTTTTGTGGTACTGGGGATTGAACCCCCAAGGGGCATTCTACCTCTGAGCTACACGCCCAGCCCTATTTTTTATTCTTTATTTTGAAACAGGGTCTCATTAAGTTGTGGAGGGCCTCACTAAGTAGCTGAGGCTGACCGTGAACCCGGATCCTCCTGTCTCGCCTCCCAAGTACTGTGATTACAAGCATGTGCCACCACACCCGGCTTGCTGTATAAGTTTTGACATGTGTTTTTTATTTTCATTTAGGTCAAAATACTTCCTAATTTTTTAAAATATTTTGAGCTAGCCGGGCGTGGTGGCGCACACTTGTAATCCCAGTACTTGGGAGGCGAAGACCAGAGCATCCGGGTTCGCAGCCAGCCTCAGCTACTTAGTGAGGCCCTCTGCAACTTAGTGAGACCCGGTTTCAAAATAAAGGATAAAAAATAGGGCCGGGGGTGTAGCGCAGAGGTAGAACGCCCCTGAGTTCAATCCCCAGTACCGCAAAAAAAAAAATAAATAAAATGAAATGTTTTGAGCTATAAATCATTCAGAATTGTTTTTCAGTTCCAAATTCTTGGGAATTTCTAAATAACTTTTTCTTTTAGGTTTCTAACCCAATTGCATTGTGATTAGAGACTTGACTTGATGATTTAAGTTATTTTATTTATTTTTTTTTTGCGGTACTGGGGATTGAACGCAGGGGCATTCTACCTCCGCGCTATGCCCCCGGCCCTATTTTTTATACTTTATTTTGAAACTGGGTCTCACAAAGTTGTGGAGGGCCTCACTAAGGAGAGAGAAAGAGAGAGACAGGGAGAGAGAGAGCGAGAGAGCTGAGGCTGGCCACAAACCCAGATCCTCCGTCTCCGCCTCCCAAAGTACTGGGATTACAAGTGTGTGCCACCACGCCCGGCTTTAAGTTATTTTAAACTTATTGAGAATTGTTTTATAGCCTTGAAAGTGATTATCTTGGTAAATTCCATGTATACCTGAAAAAATATGTATTTATTTCCAAGCACAAATTTTCTTTTTCCTCAAGTGCCTAGAGCCGTGCCTGGCACACAGTAGTGCATAATACAATTTTGTTGAGAGAGAGAGAAAGAGAGAGAGAATGAATATATACATGCACACATGCACTAAATTAAATATTTAACTCAAAAGAATTTAATTCAGTACTATGGACCTAGATCAGAGAAAATAATCTCTCAATAAATTCTTATGAACAGAGTCTTTAAGAGACAAGCTAGCTCAGAGTTTGCTGGTGTGTGTGTGTGTGTGTTACTGGGGATTGAACCCAGGGACATTCTACCACTGAGCTACATCCCCAGCCCTTTTTAATTTTTTTATTTTGAAATTGTCTTGCTAGGTTGCTGAGTCTCACCAAGTTGTTAACGCTGACTTTGAACCTGCAATCCTTCTGTTTTAGCTTTCCAAGTACTGGGATTATAGACATGTGCTACCACGCCCGGCTGCTGAAAGACATTTTTTTTTTTTTTTTGTGGTACTGGGGATTGAATGCAGGGGCGTTCTACCTCCGCGCTACGCCCCCGGCCCTATTTTTTATACTTTATTTTGAAACCGGGTCTCACAAAGTTGCGGAGGCCCTCACTAGGTAGAGAGAGAGAGGGAGAGAGAGACAAGGAGAGAGAGAGAGAGAGAGAGAGAGAGAGAGAGAGAGAGAGAGAGCGCTGAGGGTGGCCGCAAACCCGGATCCTCCGGTCTCCGCCTCCCAAAGTACTGGGATTACAAGCATGCACCACCACGCCCAGCCCTGAAAGACATTTTAAAGATAGAAAATAAGCAGAAATTTTATGCCAAAGCAGAATTACTTCCTTTGGTACAGAAAGGAACATAAATTTGGAATCAGAAGGTTGAAATATAAACTGGCAAAAATGAACTGTGATTCGCTTGTCCAGCTGCTTCAAATCACCTGGGACCTGCCTCTTACCCAATAAATCAGAATTTTCAGGGGTGGACCCCAGAATCTGTATTTTACCCAAGAGCCCTCCCCCACTCTCCTTACCTCAAGTGATCCTGATAGCCAACATATTTAGAAAATGTTAATTTAAGCCAGGTGTGGTGGCACGTGACTGTAATCTCCGTATTTTAGAGGCAGAGACAAGAGGATTGCTGATTCAAGGACAGCCTCAGCAACCTAGCGAGACCCTGTTTCAAAACAACAACAACAAAAAATAAAAAAAAAATAGAAAGAACTGGGGAAGAGCCAGGTGTGGTGGTGCACACCTGTAATCCTGTTTCTTGGGAGGTTGAAATAGGAGGATCACAGGTTTGTGGCCAGCCTCAGCAACTTATTTAGGCCCTCTGCAATTTAGTGAGACCCTGTTTTAAAATAGAAAATAAAATACAGCCTGGAGTCGAGCTCAGAGGTAGAATGCCCCTGGGTTCAATTCCCAATAAAACACACACACACACACACACACACACACACACACACACACACAGAAAGAGAGAGAAAAGAAAAAGAGAAAGAACAAAAAGAAAATACTAATTTAGAAGTTGATAACTTATTTATTGTAAGATCTCGGGTCCCGCCCAAGAGTGGTACGATGCTGATGGGGGAGCAAACGCCGATGGCCCGAATAACCACACCTCGGACCGGGAGACATGTCTGGCACGATCTCGTTTATTAGAAAGCCAATCCCCCTTTTATAGTAGAGGCCATACAGGAAACTCGCAAGCAGTACGGTGTGACCCAATGGCACATGAGGGTCGGGTCACCACGCCCCCCTGTAACCTATCATAGGTAGAGGCACCTGTTGTCTGTGAGCACGGAAGGAGGTAACTGCCTATCATAGCCCTCCTG
>PVJS01040514.1:0-18403 GCA_004027185.1 Glis glis
CTGGGTGTGGTGGTGCATGCTTGTAATCCCAGTACTTGGGAGGCTAAGACAGGAGGATCCCGGCCCATGGCCAGCCTCAGCTACTTAGTGAGGACCTCCGCAACTTAGTGAGACCCTGTTTCAAAATAAAGAATAAAAAATAGGGCTGGGGGTGTAGCTCGGAGGTAGAATGCCCCTGGGTTCAATCCCCAGTATTGCAAAAAAAAAAAAAAGTAATGTTATTAACTTAAGCTATCAAAGCCCAAGTTAAGAGAAGGAAAGAATCATTAGTTGTCAAAAGACAAACTTAAAGTATTAAGTTGGTATTTTGTAATTTCATATAATCTCTTAACATAAGTCTATAGATAGGTTACATAGGTTTTCATCAAGCCAATTATAATCATTTTCATAAAACAGGCCATTGAATAGTTTTGAAATTTAACAGTTAAAGCGGAAAATAATGTAAATCCAGTTACTTCATTCTATACTCAGGAAAGTGTTTTTACTGTACTAAAGTTTAAAGGCAAAATTTCTCAGGTGTATTTAATACCATCAACATCTGAAGAGGTTGTCTGAGAGATCCATTGCCTCCCCCATTTTCTACTCCATCATTTAGATCACCAACCCCTGTGAATTTCGATAGAATTTGCTTCATAACAGCCCTCCTGACAACTTAATGTCCTCCAGCTTTCTTTGCTATTTCTATGTTACTAATAGTCTTAACATATTTTTTGTCCTTCTTCAGCACTTAAAACCCTGGAAATTTAAGATCTAGTTTCATAAATGCATAATAAGCCAACTTTTCTCTGGAATCGTTTCTTGTCCTTGGAGATTTAGCCTGTAACTGGGAGAATAGCTTCTGATTCAAATGCCACAGGTGGTTCTCAGATTTGGTCTTGGAGTAGTAAAAATGAATTCTCTCACCACACAATACACTGTTTCTCTTTCTATCTATCTATCTATCTATCTATCTATTATCTATCTATGTATCTATCATCTCTATCTCTTTCTCACCTATCCATCTATCCATCCATCCAGTTGTCCATTATTTTCATAATATTCCTTGAACATCTACTGATCCTTAAGTAATATTCCTAGTGCAAGAATTCTGTCAGTACCCCAAACAGATAAATTTCCTGCCACTGTGAGCCCTACAATAAGCCAGGATAAAAATAAATAAACAAATCTTGTGTTCTATGTAGTTGTGTGTTACCTAGTAAAAGTGCTGGCATCATGGGTGTGTCAGATATTTTTATGTAGAGTATCTTAGTCTGTTTTCTGATGCTATAGCAAAATACCCAAGACTGGTATTTATAACAAATACAGTTTTATTTAGCTTATAGTTCTAGGGCCTGGGAAGTCCACAAGCATGCCCTGACATCTGTTCAGCATCTGGTGAGGGCCTTCTTGCTGCATCATGCTCTGTTGGAGTTCTTCACATGGCAAAACAGAGCAAGCATGCGGGAGAGAAGTTGCTCACATGACAATGATAATTGCCTGCTAACCATTAATCCATTCACGAGATGAGGGCCGTCAGGACCCAATGACCTCCCAAAGGTCCCACCTCTCAATATTGTTGACTCAGGACCAAATTACTGTCATATCAAATTTTTTTTGGGGGGGGCATTGAAATTATACCAGAAATTAATGGCAAAGTCCTATTGGAGCAAATAACTAGAAGTGTGAGAATGACCATCTGTGGGTTTGGGGTGTGAGAAGAGCATCAGGGAGAGGAAAGAGCAAGTGAAGAGGCTTTGAAATAAGAAGCTGTTTGCTGTGCCCAAAGCCCAAGAAAGAGGCAGGTATCGCTGAGAGAGAACAAGCAACTGCAAAATATAGAAATAACTGCCTTCAGGCTCTTTATCACCTCTGGGAGAAAGCCCTATTCATTCCTTGTGCTAATTCACTCTGGGAGTTGTTCTCCTGAAAATATTTTTTCTGATTCTGTTTTATACGAACTCCTCATGAAGCCATTCCATGTGGTGATGCAGGCAGACTGCAGGAGATAGATAACAAATTATCTTTTGATTTTCAAAGAGACCCTTTGGGTAGGTTTGATGTGAGAGGGAAATAATTTAAAACAATGCTCTCCCCCATCCCTATTATGAAATAAGAATATAGCACTCACCTGTGACATTTATCAAAGAAATTCTATTCTCCAGTTTCTTGAGATATTAATTAATTAATTAATTTATTTATTTATTTATTTTTGCGGTACCGGGGATTGAACGCAGAGGCGTTCTACCTCCGCACTACACCCCCGGCCCTATTTTTTATATTTTATTTTGAAACCGGGTCTCACGAAGTTGCGGAGGGCCTCACTAAGGAGGGAAAGAGAGAGAGAGAGGGAGAGGGAGCTGAGGCTGGCCGCAAATCCGGATCCTCCGGTCTCTGCCTCCCAAAGTACTGGGATTACAAGCGTATGCCACCACGCCCGGCCTGAGATATTAATTTAAATTGCTTTATATCCACAATCAGAATGGGCCATTAGTGTTATAAAACATGGCTGCTAAACCTAATTGAAGCCAAACATTTTCTTTTGATAATTTTTATATTCTACTACATACATCTGAGTTACAAATTCTAGTTTTATTGACATAATATGTAATCCTAAATGCAAGTATTTATCTGACCCCTTCTAGCCCAAATAGGAATACTGATGAGAGATGAAGTACTATTATTTATGTTATTTTGTATTTTTGAAATTTGCTTTCATTTTTAAATTTGCTTTTCAGGGATGGGATTACTCTTTTAATCCTTCAGTATTTCATTATGTGATTCAATCAGCCTTTTGGATAAATTTACATAAATACCTAACGAATCAACATATCTAACAGTTGTATAATGGTGTTGGCAGTTTACATCAAAGATTGGAAGCACAAATGACTCAGCTGAGTGGCTTTCTGACCACTCGAATTGAAGAATGAAATAGAAATAGGAAAGTCTCTAAAATAATTTCACAAGAAATAGAGTCTGATGGGCTGGGCGTGTGGCTCAGTGGTAGAGCACTTGCCTAGGATGTGTAAGGCCCTGGGTTTCATCCCCACTACTCCCTCCCAATGGAGTCAGATTACCCATCAAGCTTAAAGTGAATCAGTAACAAGTCACATTGTTTGACACTGGAAGGATCATAAGCAATGTTTAGAAAGTTGGATGGTTGTAGGGAATAGAATTCTAGGACTGAAGAAAATTAGAGATAAAACCAATTATATGTACCTCTGATTTCCAGGGTGGGAGAGGTTAGGACACAGGGAGAATATAAGTTTAGCTTGAAACATAATTTTAAGCTTGCCTGTTATAAAATAGTCTCAGGGTACTACAGAGAAACAGAACCAATAGGATGCATATATACATATATATTATATATTATATAGGATGTGAGGCCCTGTGTGTTTTTGTATAAAAAAAGAGAAAGAGGCCGGGGATGGTGGCGCCTGCTTGTAATCCCATTACTTTGGGAGGCGGAGACCTGAGGATCCAGGTTCACGGCCAGCCTCAGCTCTCTCTCTCTCCCTTTCTCTCTCTCTCTCTCTCTCTCTCTCCCCTTAGTGAGGCCCTCCGCAACTTCGTGAGACCCGGTTTCAAAATAAAGTATAAAAAATAGGTCCAGGGGTGTAGTGCGGAGGTGGAACGCCCCTGGTTCAATCCCCGGTACCGCAAAAAAAAAAAAAAAAAGAGAAAGAGAACTTTACTATATGAAAGATTATATAATAGGCTGGCCTTAAACTTGTGATCCTCCTCAGTCTCCCAAGTACTGGGATTACAGGCCTGTGTCACTTTGTCAAGTTTGGAATTGCTTTTAAATAATATCAGTGAAATAGAATGGTCTGGGAATGTAGTTCAGTAGTAGAATGCCTATCAAGCAAGCATGAGGCCCTGGGTTCTATGCCCAGCATTACAAAGGGAAAAAAGTACTACATAAGAAAGAGAGCAAAGAAAGAGGAATCATATCCCATGATATAATATCCTATATCCCATTGTGCATAGCTATGGGAAAATGCTATAACTGAAGTAAGATTTTCACATTATATACATGAACTTCTATCTTTCTTTCTCTTACCCTTTAAACTGCAGGACTTTTACATATTCATTAACACAAGTCAGAGAAACCATTCCTGTGGGCAAAGTTTAATTTTTAAGAATTTTGGAACTGAGATATATATATATATATATATATATATATATATGTATTCCACTTACTGTGATTTGTTCCATAAATAGAAATAATACAATTTTCCTGTTTGGGATGAGCAATAAAAGTTAATATACATGCACACAACACTTGGTGTGTTTACCTCTGGATTCCGCCCCACTCCCTCCTTTTCCCCTTACATGTTATCCAGATTGGTGTTGATAATTCTATATATGTGCATAGCATTACTTGAACTGTTTCCTTCTTCCAGTCTTCCCTCACCCTCACTCCCATAAACCCTGTCCATCACTCCTCTGGAGTCTCTTCTCCTTTATCTGAAGTATCACTGGCTACCCAGTGATACTCTCTAGCTTTCAACATATAAGAGAAAACATATAGCCGTTTGCTTTCTGAGACTGGCTAATCTCACTTAACATAATATTCTTTAGTTCCATCCATTTTGTTCTTATTTATGACTGAGTGAAATTTTACTGTGTGTATATACCACAGTATTATAATACGTTCATCTGTTGCTACATACCTAGGCTAGTTCCATAATTTGTCTATTGTGAACTGTACTGCTATACATTTCATACAATTTTGTGAGGATTTTGTTAAAGGGCTTTCAGTATTCACTGAATAATATTTTCCCTTTTTTGTTTTTATATTTTGATGGAAAAAACTTCTTATGTGGATAAAATCACCAATATGTATGATATGCACAAGAGTATTTTTAGCATAAGATTAATTTCCTTCACATCCTGTGTTTTTATGAGAAAGTAGCCAGATGATTCATCTTGTAAAATTTGCCCTGAAGACAGCCTGTTTATCAAGAAGTAAAAGGTGTATAAGGAATTAAATTTTTATTAGTACAATTGTACAATCTTATATGGAAAACATATAAAATAGCAATGCATTATATGCTTTGCTTAAATTTAAAACAAAATATAAAAATTAAGGATGATATAAAAGTTTAGTCTAATGTTATATTTGTATATAGTTTTGTTAACTTTTCAAGAAGGTGCATTAACATTTGAGAAATGTTTTGATAATTAAAAGTTTTAGCTAAGTTTATGACTAATTTCGAGCTAATTTATTTGTGATAATGACTTAGAATGCACATTGTATAGTTATCAACTATTATGTGCATATCATTAAAGCTGAAAAGTGACCAAATAATTCAATTTGGAAGAAATAAAGAAAATACCACAATACATTACTAAATTGCTAAATGCATGATTTTATTGATTATTAATAATTTCTGACTCCCATTGGTTATTCTGGTAGGCATCGCAATTACTCATTCTCTGTCCTATTTTCTGATTTCACAAATTAATTAAACACTTTTATTTCATTCTTAATTTATTTTTACATATTTGTATTGGTGAAATGTAATTATACATTAGTGGAGTTGAAAGTCACATAGACACACATGCACAGAACACTTGGTGTTTCCCTTCAGATTTCTGGTTAGTACTTGGATGGGAGGCTGCATGGAAATATTCTTTCTTTCAATGGAATGGTTAGTATTTATTTATCCCAACCTCACAGAGTCTGAAAGCAGAGATGTTAGTTCTAGAGAATGCACAAGGGAAAAGTACAACTTTGTGAGAGATGAAACTTTCTAGTGAATAATCAAGTAAATAATCAGCCAAACCTTGAATAAACTCCAACCAGGTTATATTCAGCAATATAAAATTAAATCTTAGCTAGATTGTGGATTTTTATACATTTTATAGAAAACTTTCTTCTAAATGCTGCATTTACATATTCGAAAGAATGGACAGTATTTCATAAAAATTTGCTCGTGATTAATTTATTGCAGGTATTGCCTGGTTAAGTAACCACAAAGTAGTCAGTAGCACTTTAGGAAATATTAGAAGTGAGAATTTTTAGATTTAAGTTTAGAAGTATAGTGTGAACTTTTTATATTCTACATTCTGCTAAAATGAAATATGATTGGTCAGGGTTCACTAGAGTAACGGAACTCACAGGACATGGATATTTGAAGCAGGCTGAAAGGAAAAAAGAAGAGGGAGGATGGAGAAGGAGGGGTAGATAGATTACTTTGAGAAAAAATGAGAATAGTGTGTCAGTTGCTATCTTAATAGCAACAATAGAAACAGTCACAGTCAAGTGTTATCTTCAAATATCTGAGTGTGTGTGTGTGTATATGTGTGTGTGTGTGTGTGTGTGTGTGTGTGTGTGTGTGTGTGGTACTGGGGATTGAACTCAGGGAGATTCTACTTCTGAGCTATACTTTTTATTTTTTTTATTTTTTTGTTTTTGAAATAAGGTCTTAGGTTCTGGAGGCTGGTCTCAAATATAAATATTAGGAAATTAATATTAATATAGATATTAATATAAATAGTAATTCCCTAATATAAATATTAGGAAATTAGATTCTAGGCATTGTAATGCTAGAGGAAAAAAGAAAAACAAAGCAACAAGAAGATAGTTGTATTTTGAGGTTAGTGACTATGAAAGAATGCTAGAACTGGTCATCATCCTTCCTCAGCTTCCCAAATACTGGGATTACAGGTGTATGCCACTATGCCCAACTCAAATATTTGAATTTTGATTGCATACCCAGTAGAATTCTTTATTAGGAAAACAGGGTAAAATATTTCCATGTCGACAGTAATATTCAAGATTATTCACAGCAGAGTATCTAAAAAACTAGAGTAAACTTAAAGGAAATGATTCAAGAAATCTAAGAAAAATATCATGATTAATGGAAACATCAAATGTTTGGAAAATTTAGAAATTACTGAATATAGAAACACTGTCTAATAAAACCAAATATATGGGATAAATAAATCAATGGAAATAAATGTACTGGTTAACATGATAATATAAATATTAGGAAATTAGATTCTAGGCATTGGAATACTGGAGGAAAATAGAAAACAAAGCAACAAGAGGATAGTTGTATTTTGAGGTTAGTGACTATGAAAGAATGCTGGAACTCATACAAAGAGACACTTGGACCTAGTATGATTTAGAGACCTGGAATGTCAGGGGAGAAAGAGGAACAAAACACCCCAGCAACTTAGATGCTGGCTCCCCTGCAAAAAGGAATAGGGGAGGGGGAGAGTCACAGCAAACTGTCAGTGCCAATGCCAGCACCTCCAGTTACCTGAGATGTGCACAGGTGGCACAGGCACATGGCCTAGTTGGGGAACAACTTGGATTCTGCACAGAAGCTTTGATTTGGAGAAAGAACTTGGATCTTCCTGTCAGTCCATAGAGCCCAGGTGGCTATAATAGCTCGGTGACATCTGGAGAAGGCAGCTAATGTCCAAATTCATACTGCCCTAGGTAGTATCAGAAACCTCCACATGCCCCCATTGCTGGAACCCCAAGACATTCCATCACACTACACAGGGGCTGCGGCCTCATGAACACAACTTGAGCCGGCAAAGGAACGGTTACCCTAAGACCCAAGCCAACATGGTGCTCTGCATTACAAGAGGTGAGAGTTTCTACACAGTAGAGATTTCAAAGTACAATATAGACAGGCTAAGATTATTACTAATGATATTGAGAAAAGCATTTATTAAAATGTTTACCTGTCAATTGACATTGTTTCCTCAAAGTTCGTAATTATTATATAGGAAATCAGAAAAAATGTTTCAGCTTAAAAAAATATAAATTCAAAGTAAAAAAGAATATTCATCTAAGCATGATGATTAAGCAATATTTTTTGGCTGAGCTTAGTTTTTTTTAATCAATTTTTTTTAACCAGAAGAGCAAAATCCTATAACTTTCAAGGGACTTTCCTGAGATTCTTTCAGTACAGAATTTATGAACTTATAAAAGTAATATAAATGGCTATTAAATGCTCTAGTAACCTAAAGAGCATATCTTAAAAATCAGACATAAGCCGGGCATGGTGGCGCACACCTGTAATCCTAGTACTTGGGAGGCGGAGACCAGAGGATCCGGGTTCGCGGCCAGCCTCAGCTCTCTCTCTCTCTCTCTCCCTGTCTCTCTCTCTCTCTCTCTCTCTACTTAGTGAGGCCCTCCACAACTTCGTGAGACCCGGTTTCAAAATAAAGTATAAAAAAAATGTAGGGCTGGGGGTGTAGCGCAGAGGTAGACCACCCCTGGGTTCAATCCCTGGTACCGCAAAAAAAAAAAAATCAGACATATTTTATAAAGTTGAATAAAAATCTTACATAACTAAAATGTCATTTTTTTGGCAGCATGCATGTGTTATGATCATGTTGTTTCACTGATGTAAAAACCATTTTAAATAACATAAAACCAATATGTACTATAAAACCACTCTAGGCTAAGCACATAAAGGAAAGCAAGTTCAAAGTGAAAACTCAAATTTCAGTTTTCTGAAGTAACCATAACTATTGGTGTTTTGCTCTAAAAATATTTATGAGCTGGGCGTGGTGGCACACACTTGTAATTCCAGTACTTTGGGAGACGGAGACCAGAGGATCCGGGTTCGCGGCCAGCTTCAGGTCTCTCTCTCTCTCTCTCTCTCTCTCTCTCTCTCTCCCCCTGTCTCACTCTCTCTCTCTCTCTACCTAGTGAGGCCCTCCGCAACTTTGTGAGACCTGGTTTCAAAATAAAGTATAGAAAATAGGGCCGGGGGTGTAGCGCAGAGGTAGAACGCCCCTGGGTTTAATCCTCAGTACCGCAAAAAAATAAAATAAAATAAAATAAAAATAAAATTTAAAAAATAAAATTATTTATGGCTCTACAAAATATAAACAATCAATTTTTAGTGTTAGGGGAGTTTCATCTCCCCATATTTCCCTTATTGTATCAGGTAGTATATTTTCTATTCTATATAAATTCTGTATTTTCCTGTCAATGTTTGATTCAGTACTGTTCTTTATTAGAATACCTGGGTAAGTAGATCATGCAGCTTTGCCAATCCAATAAGCATCAATGTAGATGATATAAAATACTAAAGAGTGACAGGGTTGATTTAATTAGAGCAGAAATTAATATTTAGAAATTTGAGAAAAGTACTACTATATAATTATGATTTAGACTAGGGAAAATGAGAAAAGCCATGAGGGAGTGCATTAAATAGAGTATGTATAATTTGGCTAAAAGAACTATCTTATAATTAGTAAAACCATTTTTAAAATTGTGAAATGTATGCTTTTTAAAAGTTTAAGCAGTTGTTGAGTGCATTAGCTAGGCACTATTTGCCTCTGTTCTGAAAACCAGCATGTTCTGTATCCATTCTCTTTTTCAAATATTTTTATTGAAAATTGAATATATCTGCTTAGATTGAAAGCCGAGTAATATTATATTTTGCATGTTGTTTTCCAAATATTTCATAATATGGTCTAGGAAGAAACAAAAAAAAAACTGGAAAACTTTGAAAATGGTCAGCGGTGTGACAGGAATATCTTCTGTACTAGAGCATTTTTCTGAATGTTAGAGGGAATACTATGGTTCTTAACCATTAGTTGCAAAATGTTTAAATCTTAGACTATTTTCACCAATAATGACATGTAGCACATTTCAAATGCCTGCTTTAATTCATACCCAATTAATTCAAGATAGTTTGATAAATATTTCTCATATGCCTATAATATGCCAATGTTGAAGATACAATGATAAAAATAGACTAATTCTTACTCTGTATAGCTTGTATTTTAATGGATTTGGGAGGAGAAAAGAGCAAACAAACAAGGGAATTCTTAATGTGTTTAATGATGATATATACTAAGAGGAAAAAAAATAGAGAATAAGAACACAGACTTGTAGGGAATATGCCCATAGAGATGAAGTGGTTTAGGACATGTTTTTATGTAGTCATAATTAAGCAAACACCTGAAAAAAATGTAATCTTTCAAAATATGAGGCCAGATGTGGTGGCACACACTTGTAATCCCAATACTTGGGAGGCTGAGACAGGAGGATTACAGGTTCACAGCCAGCATCAGCCAATTAGTAAGACCCAGGTTCACAGCCAGCCTCAGCCAATTAGTGAGACCCTCTGCAATTCAGTGAGAACCTTGTTTCAAACTAAAAATAAAATAGGGCCGGGGGTGTGTGTAGCTTGGAGGTAATACCCCTGGGTTCAATTACCAGTACCAAAGAAAAAAATTATATATATATAAAGTACAGCTACATATATATGTAGCTATATGTATACATGTACATATGTAGCTGTACTATCTTCTATTTTTTTCTTTTGTACTGGGGATTGAAAATATGTGTATATATATGTAGCTGTACTCTACTAAAGGTGAACACCTTCTAGATAGAGCAAGACTACAGTGAAGGAGCAGAATGAGAAGAGTAGAAAAGGACATGAGAAGATCAGGACAGCAGCCAACAAACAAACACATTCTTGTATGGAATTACTTTGTACGTTTTATAGAAGAGAAGAGTAATTTGGCTTGTGTGGGAACTGGTTTGAAGTAAGCAAGATTAGAACAAGGGATCACAGTTTGGAGTTTAATGCCATATTCAAAAGAAAGATAATGGTATCTCAGGTATGAGTTGTTTCTGTGAAGGTGGCAAAAATGTTCAGACTCTAGATACTTTTTGGGCGGGTTCTGATTATTTAACCCAGGGGTATTCTTCCACTGAGCTATACCCTCAGCCCTTTTTATTTTTACTTTTTAAAAATTTTTAAATGGGGCCTTGCTAAATTACCATGTGCTGGCTTTGAACCTGTGATCCTCCAGTCTCAGCCTCCCAAGACTGGGATTACAGACATGTGCCACTACACCCAGCAGACTCCAGATATTTTTAAACAGTAAAACTAACAGCGTTTACATATGGCATGGCTGTAGGAGGAGAGACAGGGAATAGGTAAGGTTGATAATGTGAATTTTGGACAGAAAAATTGGCCAAGTATGATTGACTATATGTATATTTTAAATATGAAGAAAATTTAACTGTTGAAAGAAAGAATAAAGAAGTTGAGATATCAATGGAAAGGAGAAAGCCTCAGACATCAATATATGCTTAACTAATTACAGATGTGTGGGTGTACGTTTTATAAGAATTGAATTTACCAAATTCTCTTTCTATACATGTTAAATATAAGATAAATTATTTTATAAAGGATAATAATTTTCTATTAACTTTTACTATTAAAAATCATTTTAGTCAGGTGTGGTATCTCACACTTGTAATCCCATTTCTTGTGAGACAGAGACAGGAAGCATAGTGGTTCAAGGCCAGCCTCAGCAATTTAGTGAGACACTCAGAAACTTAGTGAAACCCTGTTTCAAAATTTAAAAAAAAAAATGCTGAGGATGTAACTTGGAGGTTCAATGCCCAGTACCAAAAGTTTAAAAAAAACAATTTAAACATTTTCGATCTGTAGTTTGATGTATGTGAATATTTTCATATTTAAGTATATATATATACATACACATCTATTTTTGTCAGTTATTTAATCTTTTATATTTTTAATTTAAATTTAATGAAATGTCAGCTTAAGGGCTTTTAAGATTAACAGGCATAACAATAATAATTACCAATTTCATAGTTGACACAATATTTATTGTGGTATAACAACTTGAGTTACAATAATACTAATTGGAATACACATATTGATAGAATATATTAAATTGTTTTATATCAATCAAGAGTTAAATAAGTGTACTAATATTTTTCACTTAGCCAATGATCTATGATACTTTCAATCGAATTTTATGGTGTTCATGAAATCAACCTGCAGATTACTATAATGAAGAGATAAAAGAAGAGCCATGAGGAATAATTCTAATATATGGAGGGAAACAATCATCATTTTTATGGCATTTTCTCATAGTTTCTGGCATCAAGTAGTTTCTTCAATGTGAATTTTATAGAACTTTGCAATGATTAATTTTCATGCTGCCCTTTCTATGTAGACTACTCAGTTCACACTATGTGATTTAATGTCATGAAACTGACAGTCATTGCTCTGAAGACCAGCCAGGAAAGAAATCTGTTGCTATAGTTACTAATTGGTTATATGCTACAAAGTATTATGGGTTTCTGAATGAAAACTTTAGGTTCCACTTCTTGTGTGTGTCTGATTTCATTGCAAATGAGGAACACTTTTAGCTTACAGATTTATATCTTTATATATTTATTTTCCATCCCTTTTGAGTGTTGTAGGTCATAGCTTCTACATGCAAAAAGTTTCATATTTCATATTTTAGTTTAGTTAAATGCTCAGGAAGGAATTACAATAATACTAAAAATATTCTTAATGCATATTTGACATCTCTGACATTTCTGAATATATTTTTTCCTAAAGATTTGGGCATTATTTCCAGGCATCATGACCCATCCCCCTAAATGAATCAGCATCTGTTTCTTAAGAACACTCTCTTACATAAGTATAGTAAAATAAGCCAACTCAGAACATTTACTTTTTACCCAATAATATTATTTAACATATGAATAATTTTTGCTTCAGTTATCTCAAATTATCTTTTATAGGATTATGGAAATTCCTACCTTATCTTGTCTCCACTTATAAACTACATATTAATTAGTATTCATGTTTCTTTCATCTTTTAAAATCTGGAATAATTATTTATATTTCTTTTATATTGTAATGCTTGAGGAATTTTGTACAAGTGTCTTTTTTATTTTATCTGACATTTTTTATCTTTATTTTTGGTAAGAATGCCATATGATTATATATTATGTCCTTCCCAGTGAATAATATCAGGAAATACAAGATATCACTTTATCATATTTTTTATAAAATTATGAATCACTTGATGACAGGGTTGGCTCCCAGATTTTCACAATGAAATATTACCATTTCACCTCTCCTTAGTAGTTATTTTATGAGGAAGCACTTTGGAACTATGTAATATCCTCTTTTTATCAACTAAGAATCTTGCCTGAAAAATATTTTACTAGGATGGTAGCAAAATGGTGCCTTCGCGATGCCATTATTCTTTATCAGTTGGCATTTTACTGTAAAGAGTATTTTGCCAGACTTTACTAGTTGTGAAATTACAATAATCAAAGAACAGGCCCTGTGGATCATAGTCATTACAATGAGGACAGTGATTAGCTTGTTCCTTTCAATGACTTTGGTGGTAGCAAAAAGTCTTCCAAATATCATATTAAGAACTATTGTGAAAAAAGTACAAACTTTTTCATTCCCATGTGTATATACGCTAAAGAGATGAGGAAGAAAATCCCAAAGGGTGCATTTTCATTCATATGGAAGACTGCTCACAGTCTCTCCTACCCCTGCCCTGCCTTTTATTTTTATTTATTTATTTATTTATTTATTTATTTGTTTATTTATTTATTTATTTATTTTGCGGTACTGGGGATGGAACCCAGGGGCATTCCACCTCTGAGCTACACCCCCAGCCCTATTTTTTTATTCTTTATTTTGAAACAGGGTCTCACTAAGTTGTGGAGGGCCTCACTAAGTAGCTGAGGCTGGCCACAAACCAGGATCCTCTGGTCTCAGCCTCCCAAGTACTGGGATTACAAGCATGCGCCCCCACGCTCGTCATCCGCCCTGCCTTTTAGAAGGAAGGTTTCTTATTATATGTAATGTTTGTTGAGCCACATTTCTTCTGAGAATGAATATTGAAGTTTTTGTTTCAAGTTATTTTTTTAATCTTTATTTTAGAAACATAAAGATTCAGATTTTTTTTTAAGAAAAACTAAAGTCTATCTCTTCCTATATATGTTGTTCTTCATTCATCTGAGACCAGTCTATTCTGACAGGAGACAGACATGACAGAATCAGGGCATAACTATTCTTGACTGGATCTTTATTTCTTAATAAAATCAAAGGAATGTTCTTCTCCCATGTATATTCTAACTTAACCCTGATGTTTATTGTGTTTATTAACATAAACTACCTTTAGTCCCTGTTTTTGTTATACTGTCTTAAGTATCATTGCCGTACTATGATTTGTTCATTAAACCTCACTGAATGTCTGCCATACTATGCACTAGGGACTGTGATATTCTCTTTCAAAGATAGATTATCTAGGATAAAACCTTATATCTAAAGAAAATAAAATTTCTTTCATAAGAACTTTACAATATACCAAATGCCAAAAGACAAGATTAAAATGCTATGGAAATTTTTCAGCAAAGTGGTTTAATTTTCTTATACAGTAAACACAATGGCCCTGTGGGGCCTACTTCAGTTCTTTAAGAAGATTGCTTATCTATGGGTGGAGTTATTAACTATGGCCCATTTAAATCTCAGAATGATTGGGGTGTTGGAATGACAGAAAAGTGACTCACAATGCACATTTAGAGTGAATGAAAGCAAAGAAGCATGGCTTATGTTCCTGTCAAAGAACATTATATTTTACAATTTCATTAAGAGCAAACTCCTCATAAGCAGCACTAATTGCTCTAAGTTTTCTCCTACCTCCTCAAACACACATCACACTCACAAACTTGTATATAAAGAATCCATAGGTTTTGAAAGTTTGCTTTGAAAAATGTGTATGTTTATTTACAATATTTCAGATCCAATTATATCTTGATGGTATATGCATATTTCTGTGTTGAATGGCTTTAATTATCATGATAACTGGACACCTACATATCCATTTAGGTCTCTATGTGTGTGTAGCCATGAAAAAATAATGCTGTGAAATGATTAACAGCTTAGACAGGTTTATGACCAGCTATGTCATTTTTAACTATATCATTTTGGTCAAGTTACTTAAATTCTGAGCCACTTAGTTTTTATATCTGTAATAGTAGAATTCTTATGAAGTTGTGAAGTGGTTAAGCCCTGGGTACATTGCCAGGGCTATAATAAACCTCACTAGAGCATTGACTACTGTTTCGTGAATGCCAAGTATTTTGGTAGAGACATAATTTGTCAAAAAGTGATTAAAGCATGTAAATATTGTATATAAAACTGACATGGAAATGAAAACAACAGAACAATCCCAGAGGATCAAAAAACAAGGTAATAGTCAAAATGATGATAGTAAATCTCTGTTTCCAGACAATAAGGTACTTCAAACACCTCAGGTCATAGAACCTAAAATACTTGAACTGTGCATAAAAGACCTGTTTTAAAAAAATATTACTGATTTTTAAATTATGAGGATAAAGAGTTAATTTCCTCGCCACATTTGTATTGTCTTATTCTTAACTCGCCAATTTACTTTAAATTTCAATGAAGATCTGTGAAACAAAGAAATGTGCTGGCCTCAGTCTTCTCGTCCCATTGAAAAAATAAACTTCATATAATAATAGAAATAATCCAAATTCTTGATTCTCAAATTGAAGCTTAACTTCTTGTTTGATCACGATTTCTCCACAACTTACCAATCAGAGAGAAAGCTACATAGACAGTTTTTAATTTTACTTTTAATGATAGAGAACCAAGCATTGGATTTTTTTCCCAGTTTTTTTCAGTATTGATAAAAGAGTTCTATAGTCCTTGCCATTCATGGCAGTAAATCCCTGAAAAGAGAAGAACAAATAGGTATGGCCTCAGCTTCCGAAATAGAGAACAGCATGTGCCGACGCCAAGAGAACAAGTGCAGGAGCAGCATTCAGACTCTGGGGAAGGGCTCGGTGACCTGGGAAGTAGTCAGGAATGATTCTGAGAGCACAGGAGAAGGCAAAGTTACCTGCTCTTATAAAAGAACAGCCACAGTTCAAAGATAGAACTGATGTGTGTGTGTGTGTGTGTGTGTGTGTGTGTGTGTGTGAGAGAGAGACAGACAGACAGACAGACAGACAGACAGACACTAGGGATTGAAGCCAGGGACATTCTACCTCCAAGTTACACCTCCAGCCCTATTTTATTTTTTTAATTTGGAAACGGTCTCACTAGGTTGATGAGAGTCTCACTACTTGCTGAGACTGTCCTCAAACCTGTGATCTTCCTCCCTCAGCCTCCCAAGTACTAGGATTACAAGCGTGCACCACCACGCCTGGCTAGATAGAGCTGATTTTAAGACTGAGATTGAAGAGTTTGTAGTGAGTTTGTGTAAATTGTTCAAAGAAAACATTTTCATAAATATACATATAAAATTTTAAACAGTCAAGATAAGCAGATATCTGGATCAAACTGACTATGAAATAAGTTATGTCTTTTTTTTCCTTGCCGGTGGATATTTTAATTTTATAAGAACTCTAATCTTTTGCATACAAGATGAGATTATTTTCCCAATTTTCTTAGGGAAAGATTAAATCTCTGTTCAATTTATTTGCTCTTCATAAAACTATTTAATTTTACCATAGTTTAAATGAAGTATAGAGTTTTCCACTGTCTTCTGACTTAATAATTAATAATAAGGTCATTGTACTAGGGCACACCTTTTCACATACGTTAGTTTATCTGTATAATAGCCTTCTGAGAGAAGGACTATTGTGCAGGTTTTACTGACTTTTTAGTTATACTGATTTTAAGTAGGAAGCAAACTTTTAGGCATTGGATAGAAGAGCAATTAGAAACCATGTTGAAAATAACATTATTTCGTGTCCACACAAATTACCCATCTTATCTAATATTAACACAACACACACTGGCAGAGTTAGAACTAGTCTCACATCTTACTTTTAACTCTAGAGGATTTTCCTCTGTATCACAGCTATGCTGTCTTTTCTAGTAGCGCAGCTACCATTATCTATTGTCTACAATGTTGCATTCATCATTATTTCTTATTGATAATAGTTTTAGATAAAGAGTTCTATCCTATTACTCAAAAATGTAAAACTGAAATCTTGTCATAGTAACACCTGTTTTCATATCTCTCCTTTTCCTACTGTTACAAGTCAGTTACTTCAGGTAATCACAAGAATTTTTATATTATCATGGCTGAGTTGAAATGTTAATATCGGTGGTTTTAATTTTGCTGGTGAAAGAATTTTTGAAAAATTTCAGCTTATGCAGGAGATCAATATATAAAATATTTTTCTAAGAAAGAATATTTAGCTGCTTATGGGCTGCTGATTCAGAGCCCATTTCATAGTTCATTGGTATCAGTAAAAGTTAAAAAATTGGAGAAAAATAAAGCTATGTAAACTTTATTATGAAAGAAGATAATATATTTGCAGATATTTTGAAAAGTCAATTGACCTGGATTAGTTTCTTTTTGCCTTCTTTGTGCTGTTATTATGAGTACAGTTCATTTTCCTGTGAAATTGTATTATACTCTTTTTGTTTAGATAGTTACAGAACAGCAATATCTCAATATCTGAGCAGCATGATGGGGGGAGAAACACAAATCTGACGTTGGGACCAACACTAAAACTTAATTGAAAAATTAATGCATATATAATGCCCTCTATTTTCTGAAACTTTATTATTTATGTTATATAGGTTGCCCTATTATATTTCATAAAATATGAGATTCATAATGTTATAAAAATATGACAGATAAGCATAAGATCATATAACTAATTAACTAATTAGAACAAGAAATTTATGACTCAATGCAATTTCCAAAACAATGGATCATTGTTTCTTAATAAAATCAAAGGACTATTCTGGTCCCCTGTAGACTCTAATCTAACCCTGATGTTTATTGTGTTTATTAGCGTAAACTACCTTTAGTCCCTATGTTTTTGTTATCCTGCCATAAGTGTCATTGTTGTACTATGATTTGTTCATTAAAGCTCATTGAATGCCTGCCATACTATGCACTAGGGACCGTGTCATTATGATGTACCTACCAATAACATTTAGGACACCATGGCAAAGAGCAAACATTTTATTATTCAAACTACTTTAAATGTACATAATGAAATAAGTAGCATATTACCTGAAAGTTTTTTAGTCTCTCAGAACTTTTTAAATTAAGTGATTGACACCAATGAATATATACAATTTCCCCTTTTGAATTATGTATTTTCTCTCCATTTTCCTCCTTCTACATTCCTTGTTGTTATAATAATTATAACAATTATTATTATTATAGGTGGGTGTTTATTTTATACCTTTTATTTTGGAATAATTTTACAAAAAAAATGGAAAGTGTAATGATTTTGTGTGTGTTTACTCTTCAGTTTCCTCCAATTTTAACATCTTATATAACCCTGATACATTTAGCAAAATGTTGAATTAACATTGGTAAAATACTATTAATTAAACAACAGTTTATATCTATTTCAGCAGTTATTCAACAAATCTTCCTTTTTGATTCCAGGAAACAACTCGGGATAACCTTGCATTTTCCCATCACATTCCTATGTGGACTTTTCTGATATTTCACAATCTTAATTTTTCCTTACTTTTCATATTCTTAGCACTTTGAAGAATATTATTCTTCAGGATTATAATTCTGAATATTATATTTTATAATATTATATAACATTTAATTTTATATAATTATGTTA
>PVJS01040515.1:0-18403 GCA_004027185.1 Glis glis
TGTGTATGTACATCCTGAGCATTAGGGTGTTTCCCTCTTCCCCCCTCCCATCTCCCTCAATTAGGTCACCTTCTTTACTCATCTGAGGTTTTCTCCATCTTTGTCTGGACTCCCTCCTACACCCTATTCTCCCTAGCTTCCGCATATTAGGGAGAGCATCTGACTTTTCACTTTTTGTGACTGGCTAATCTCACTAAGCATAATATTCTCTAATTCCATCCATTTCCCTGCAAATGACGTAATTTTGTTCTTGATGGCTGCATAAAATTCCATTGTGTACATATCCCATAGTTTTGTAATCCATTCATCTGTTGATGGACATCTTTGCTGGTTCCATACTTTGGCAATTGTGAATTGTGTACCTATAAACATAGATACACATGCATTAGTCTGGTAATTCAGTTTCCATTCTTTTGGGTAGATGCCTAGAAGTGGTATTGCTGGGTCATAAGGTAGGTTCATTCCTAATCTTCTGAGGATCCTCCACACTGTTTTCCAAAGTGATTGCACTACTTTGCAATCCCACCAACAGTATATTAGAATTCCTACTTCTCCACATCCTCACCAGCATTTGTTATTGTTTGTGTTTTTAATGATTGTTATTCTAATTGGGGTTAGGTGAAATCTCAGGGTAGTTTTGATTTGTATCTCTCTGATTGCTAATGATGTTGAACATTTTTTCATACATTTATTGGTCATTCGTATTTCTTCTTTTGTGAGCACTTTTGCAAGAATGGCCATTTTGATGATATTTATTCTGCTTATCCAAGAGCATGGGAGGTTCCATTTTCTAAGATCTTCAGTTTCTTTTTTCAGTGTTTTGTAATTTTCCTTATAGAGGTCTTTACATCCTTGGTTAGGTTTATTCCTAAGTATTTTATTGTTTGGGGAGATATCGTGAATGGAAATGTTTTCTGGATTTCTTTTTCAGTGGATTTATGGTTGGCATATAGAAAAGCTTCTGATTTTTTAAGATTGATTTTGTATCCAGACACTGCTGAATTTGATGATCAGTTCTATAAGCCTTTTTGTTGAGTTTGTTGGGTCTTCTAAGTATAATATCATGTCATTTCCAAATAGAGATAGTTTCATTTCTTCTTTTCCTATTTGTACTCCTTTAATTTCCTTCTCTTTCCTTATTGCTCTGGCTAGTCTCTCTAGTACTATATTGAAAAGGAATGGTGATAGTGGACATCTCTGTCTTGTTCCTGTTTTTAAGGGGAACTCTCGTAGTTTTTCCCCATTCAATATGATGTTGGCTGTGGGCCTATTGCATCTTGCCTTTATGATGTTGAGGTATGTTCCTTCTATTCCAATTCTCTGCTGTGTTTTTATCATGAATGGGTGTTGGATTTTATCAAATGCTTTTTCAGTGTCTATTGAAATTATAAGGTGATTTTTGTCTTTAGTTCTGTTTATGTAGTGGATTACATGGATTGCTTCTCACATATTGAACCAGCCTTGCATTCCTGGGATGAAACCAACTTGGTCATGGTGTATGATTTTCTTGATGTGGTTTTGAATGTACTTTGCTAGTATGTTTAGAAGTTTTGTGTCTAAGTTCATCAATGATATAGGTCTGTAGTTTTCTTTTCTTGAGCTGTCTTTATTTGGATTTGGTATTAATGTGATGTTGACTTCATATAATGTATTTGGGAGAGTCTCATTTCTTTCTAGTTCATGGAATAGCTTGAGGAGTATTGGGATTAATTCTTCTATAAAGGTTTTATAAAATTCACCTGGGAAACCATATGGACCTGGGCTTTTCTTTGATGGTAGGCTCTTTATTGCTTCTTCAATGTCTTTGATTGCTATTGGTCAATTCAAATTATCTATATCTTCTTGATTCAATTTAGGAAGGTTGCATGTATCTAGAAATTTGTCCATTTCTTCTAGGTTTTCCATTTTGTGGGAGTATAGTTTTTCAAAGTAGTTTCTGATAATCCTCTGGATTTCCTCACTGTTGGTGGTAATATCACTTTTCCATCTCCTATTTTAATAATTTGGGTTGATTCTCTCTTTTGGTTAGGTTGGCTAGTGATTTATCGATCTTGTTTATTTTTTCAAGGAACCAGCTTTTGTTTATCTTTTTTGTATTTGTTTATCTATTTCATTGATTTCTGCTCTGATTTTAATAATTTCCTGTCTTCTACTGGCTTTGGGGTTAGACTGTTCCTATTTTTCAAGGGCTTTGAGGTGTGTCATTAGGTTGTACTTGGCGATTTTCTGTTCTTCTTATGTGAGCACTCAGTGCTATGAATTTTCTTCTTAATACTGCCTTCAGAGTGTCCCAGAGATTTTGATATACTGGGTCTCTGTTTTCATTTTTTTCTAGGAATTTCTTAATTTCTCCCCTTATTTCTTCTGTTACCCATTCCTCATTCAGTAGTGTGGTGTTCAGTCTCCATGTGTTTATGAGGTTTCTCTGGGTTTTCTTATAGTTGGTTTCTAGTTTCATTCCATTATGGTCTGAAAAGACGCAGGGGATTATATCACATTTTTTTTTGAACTTGCTAGTATTCACTTTGTGGCCTATGATATGGTCTATTTTAGAAAAGGTTCCATGAGCAGATGAAAAAATGTGAATTCAACTGTAGTTTGGTAGAATATTCTGTATGTGTCTAGTAGGACCATTTGGTTTATGGTGTTCCTTAGGTCTGAGGCATCTTTACTGACCTTTTGTCTTGAAAATCAATCCAGTGATGTGAGAGGGGTGTTGAAGTCTCCCAATATAATTGTATTGGGATCTGTGTGTGACTTAATGTCATGAAGAGTTTCTTTTATGAAAGTGGTTGTACCGATGTTTGGGGCATAAATGTTGATTATTGTTATATTCTCTTGATGGATTATTCCTTTTACCAGTAAGAAATAAACTTCTTTGTCTCTTCTGAAGAGTTTAGGCTTGAAGTCTAATTTGTTTGATATCATAGTTGCTATTCCTGCTTGTTTTCAAGTTCTGTTAGCATAGATTACCTTGCTCCATCCTTCTCCTTTAGTTTGTGAGTATCTTTACTTGTAAGGTGTGTTTCTTATAGGCAGCATATAGATGGATTGTGATTTTAATCCATTTTCCCACCTTAGGTCTTTTGATTGGGGAGTTGAGGCAATTTATATTCAGAGTGATTATTGAGAGATGGGTTTTCATTCCTAACATTTTGAGTCTTAATTTCTGTTTGAGGTAGTGTTTGTTCTTTGCCTAGTTGTTTGTTTGATGGTAATCATTGTTTCTGTGGTTCTGGCATTTCTTCATTTCTTCTTCTTTGTAATTAAATTTTTGAATATTTTCTCTAGTGCTGGTTTGGAAGACATAAAATCTTTCAGCTTCTGTTTGTCATGGAAGGTTTTTATTTCCCCATCAAATTTGATGGATATATTCACTGGGTAGATAAATCTTGGCTGGGAATTGTTTTCTTTTAGAGTTTGGATTATGTCACTCCAGACCCTCCTGGCTTTCATGACTTGTTTTGAAAAGTCAGAAGTGATTCTTATTGGTTTGCCTCTGAATGTTACTTGGTCTTTTACACTCATTGTCTTTTAGATTCTCTCCTTGGCCTCTACATTAATCAATTTGATTATTATGTGGTATGGTGAACTTCTTCTCTGATCTTGTCTACTAGGGGTTCTATAGGTTTCCTGTACCTGTGTCTCTCTCAGGTCCCGCCCAAGAGTGGTACGATACTGACAGGGGAGCAAAACGTCGACGGCCCGAAAACACACACCACGGACTGGGAGATATGTCTTGCATGATCTCGTTTATTAGAAAGCCAATCCCCCTTTTAAAGTAGAGGCCATACAGGAAACTCGCAAGCAGTAGGGTGTGACCCAATGGCACGTGAGGGTCGGGTCACCACGCCCCCCTGTAACCTATCATAGGTGGAGGCACCTGTTGTCTGTGAGCACGGAAGGAGGTAACTGCCTATCATAGCCCTCCTGAAGTTAGGTGGGGCTATCTGCGGGACCTCCCTCTGAGGGGTCTGCCAGCGCCATCTTTGCCATTGGTATGCTTAGTCACTGCCACGTGGAAGAGGCCCGGTACTCGGCACTCTAGAGCAGGCTTCTGCTAGTCCACCAGGCCCTTTCATGGCACTGGGTGGAGACCCCAGCATGTCTCTACCTCTTTTTCTATATTTGGATAATTTTCTAATATTACTTCTCTGAAAAGATTATGGATTCCTTTGGTTTTAGCTTCTATTCCCCCTTCTATGCCTATTATTCTAAGGTTTACTCTTAAGATTGGCCAAGAACTCTTCAATGTCCAATTCATGTTGTCAAACTTGTTTTTTCTAAATTACATACTATGCGTTCATTTTTGGAGAAGTCATCTTCTAAGAGTGAGATTCTGTTTTCCATGTGGTCTAGCCTATTGCTGATAGTTTGAATTGATGTCTTCATTTAAATTATTGCATCCTTCACTTCCTTCAGAGATTCTTTTTTATTCCTGTTCAGGGTGTCAGTTTCTTTGTTTATTTGATCCTTCATTGTTTTCAGGCTCTCTCTGAATTCTTTTCAGAAATCCTGTATCATTTCTACTATTAAAGTCCTGAATTGTCCTACTGGCAATCTTTGCACTTCTGAGTTGGTGGGTTCTATTGTTGTAGGATTGTGGGGGCTCATTGTTTCTTTGATATTTTTCCTTCTCATGATTTCAGGTTTCTTATGTTTATATCTTTGTTGCTTTTGGTAGTTCTCTCTCTCTCTCTCTCTCTCTGTAGATGTCCTATGTCTAATTTCTCTCCCTTTATAATATCTTATTCTGGGGGTAGATATTTGCTACTAGGTGACCCTTAAATTGAATAGCCTTTACTGAATGGTTATTCTCACTTGTTCAGTATAATGCCCATTTGCAGGCCCAATTCGTGGTCTCCTTCAGTGACTGGGATGCTTGCCTGGAGCCTCTCACTGCCTGTGCAGGTGCTCAGTGCTGCTAGTGCCCCTCTCACCGCAAGCGCGGGTCTCTGTGTTCTCTACTAGGGCTGTACTATGTCTCTTACTGTTTACACCTATGGCAGGTGTTGCCAGCAGTGGGGCCAGGTCTTGTGTCTCTCTGCCTACAAAAGCAGATGTCACTTTGACCTGACTCTGTGCAAAAACAGAACTCCCCATTTTCCATAGAGAGGGCTGGGTTGGTTTAATTTTCCACAGGTACCATGACTGGGTGTCCTGTGGAAATCCCCAGGAACCCTGCAAGGGCACTGCAACCTGCAAGCTATAGGTCTGTCCTGCCCGAATGTCACCAGGGGCTGTCTGCTTAGCTGCACATCTACTGTGTCCCACAGCAGACCCCACTCCCACCTCCATGGGGGTGATGACCCTGCGAGTCTATTGCTTGCCATGTGAGTCCCTGTGGCTGCGCTGGGTGGTCTTCCCCTGGGGTGACTCATGAACTTACAGTCTCTTAATCTCTGGGGGAGGGGGTGGGCTCAGCCACACTGCCGCAGGTTCTGGTCAGGCTTCCAGGCACTCAGGTCTCTGCCGAGCATGGAGTGAATTGTTGCTCTCTTTTGTCCCTCATCTGCAGTTGCTGGTCTTACAATAGGTCGCTGGCTTCTTTGTTGGTGGCCTGCAGAAGCTGCAAAGCCGGTCTGACCTAGAAGGCCCCGCCACCACTTCTGCCAATGCAGCAGTTTGTGTCTCTGTCTAGTGTGAAGCAAGTTGCTGCTCACTTTCATCGCTGATCTGCAGCTGCTGGATTTACAACAGGTCACTGGCATCTTTGTTGGTGGTGTGTGGAAGCTGCAATGCCGGTAGCTGCCGGCATGGTCCTGCCAAGATGGCACCACCGCAGCCACTGTTGCTGCCGCTGTTCAGGTCTCTACTGTGTGTGGAGCAAGTTGTTACTCCCCTCATTTCCACTGATCCATGGCTGCTGGATTTACAAGTCACTGGTGTCTTTGTTGGTGGTGTATGGAAGCTGCAATGTTGGCAGTCGCTGGTGCGGTTCTGCCAAGATGGTGCCGCTGCAGCCGCTGTCACTACCGCCATTAGAGTCTCTACTGAGCATGGAATGAGTTGCTGCTCACTTTCATTGCTGCTGGTCTGTGGCTGCTGGACTCACAACAGGTCTCTGGCTTCTTTGCTGGTAGCGTGTAGAAGCCACAATTCCGGTAGCTGCCTGCACAGGCTGGCCAAGATGGCACCACTGTTGTTCCCTAGGTAGGCACTTGGAGTTTTTCATTGTCCTCTGTTTTGTCTTCAAACTTTGATTCTGTCGCATTTCAAATTTTTCATTTTTTAGTTCAATTTTTTGTTGCTTTTCTTCTCTTGTTGAGAAGCTGCTTTCATGGTGATTGAGGTCCAAGTCTCAGATCGTAACATGGCATCTCCCTTAGTCGCCATCTTGGAATCTCAAGGCTCTCAATCTCTGCCTTTTAATTGAGAATATTTCCTACACCTAGAACAATATTGATGGGGATTGGGTCCGCATTGATTGCTAATAGGTATCAAGTGCTAATAGTGAGAACAAGATCTCATACTCAGGCAGAATAATAAAATCCTTTTCTCTGTCTCTAAGTCGTTAACCAAGAGCTGCAGTCAAGATTGACCTTGGTCAGCTAAAAGTTGGTTGCTAGTCCAGCTAAACATTGAATGTTACAAGCACAGACACAGGCAATTATAAAAGAATTATAGACTTTTACAACAGCTTAAACTAACATTAAAAGATGAAAAAGCAAGCTATGTTAACCCAATATTAATTACTAATAACACAAAATCATTATAGCCCCAAATCCTCCATACTTTAAAAGACCATATTTGCATTTCTTTCTTTTCTTTATTATAAAACAAGTGTTCAACATAATAAGTAACTTCTAGCAGAGATAAGGAGATGCTGAGAACTCACTAAGGATATAGGTGGGCAATACACATGCTTTAAACTTTAATGAAAATAAAAACAAAGAATAAAGTGGGATTTTAACATACAGCTTGCTAACGAGGCAATACCTTTTGATCAGTGATATCAGACCAATCTGTCCCTGTGAGGATGAACAAAGAAGGCTAGCAGAAAAGGTTTAACTGGCTGATTTGGACCTGCTTTTGGTGGAAAAAGAAGACTATTGGTTAAGCAGGATAAGAAACAAGAGATAATTAATTCTTATAAAAATTGTGTATGTTCAAAGGCATTAGTGCCTTACTTTCAAGGCACTCCACTGCGTCACCTCTGGCATAGTGCTTTGATTACTCTATCCCCCATTTCTCTCTGTAATAATAAAATATTGCTAAAGCTTGCAACAGTGCAGTTCTGGCTAACTTTTCCTAAACTAGCTAAGAACAAGAATCCATGGTGTCGCTCCAACCTGTAACAAATATAATTTACATTTCTTATAGTATTCCAAGTGATTAAAGTCATGCTATACTTCGATTGGATTTTTGTTTTGTTTTGCCTTTCATATTAATTAGATCAAGAATTCTTTTTAATTCAATATTTTTTCTCTGAGTTTTTTATATCTTCCCCATTTCATTTTAGTTTAGTTTAGTAAGTAAAAATATATCTTCATTTTATTATTCCCATCCAGTTTCTTAACAATGTTATGTGATAGTGGAGGTTTTCTGAATACTTTTGTGTGTGTGTGTGTGTGTATTGTGGTTGAACCTAGGGGCATTCTACCTCCGAGTTGCACCCTAACCCTTTTTATTTTTTTGTTTTTGAAACAGGGTCTCACTAGGTTGCTGAGAGTCTTGCTACATTGCTGAGGCTGTCCTTGAACTTGTGATTCTCCTGTCTCAGCATCCTAAGTACTGGGATTACAGGGGTACAACACCATGCCCAGCCATCCTCTAACTTCTTAAAGGCATTTGAGAACTTGGCCTTTCTGATTTCTAGAAAGGGTATGTGAAGATGTTTTGAAGATTCCCACAGGGCCTGTGTCTATTAGAATGGCTCTCTCAGGCACTGCCATATATTTTTCTGAGGTCTTAACAAAAGACTGAAGAATTTTGAAGAGACAGAGAATGAGAATGATTCATTTTTAACCCCAGTAAGTTCTGATTTCACCATATGACCTATAAAATTGTGTTGAAAATAGGACAATTCCTTTTTGAGATACACTCTGCTCTTATTTTATCACAGTCATTGAGAAAAAGCCAGAATACACTTTCTAAATTCTGCCTAAAATTCTTCAGTGCATTCATCCATTCAGTAGTCATACTTTGTTTTCCATGTTATTGCAAACAAATAAATTTCCCATCACTATATACGAGCTCTCCTTCCTCTGTCTTCCTGTATCTTACATTTTTCCATACTTTCTTTAAAAAATTCCTGACAGTTTTCTTGAAAGTCATTTAAATTTTAATAATCACTTTGATGCTCCTTTTGTTCATTTGGACTGCTATAACAAGGTATTGTATACTGTGTAGCTTGTAAATAAAAGGGATTCATTTCTTATAGTTCTGGAGGCTAGAATGTCCAAGATCTAGCCAAATTCATGTCCTCGCAGTGCAGAAGAGATGAGGGCTCTCTCTCAGCCTTGCTTTTATAAGGAAGCTAATATCACACATGAGGGCTCTGGTTTCATGATGTAATCGTGTCCCAAAGGCCCCCACTGCCTAATACCATCTCCTTGGGGATTAAGATTTCAACATATAAATTGAAGAGAGGATACCAACATCTAGACCATAGCAGATCCCCCTTAGACTTTCACTAACATTCTCCTCATTCCGGCTTCTGCCCGTCATGTGTTCCTGATGGAGCATGTTTCAAGTTTTCTTACTATAATAGTGCACTACTAGGTACTGATATCTGTTTCACTCACTTTGATGACATGAAGTAGTTGAAAATACAGTGAGGTAGTACTATACTATTAATTTTGTTATCATTTCTAGTGATCAGGAATTTGGGTAGATCTCAGTAGAGGTTTTTCTCTGAACAAATCTGGAAGATTCTAAGGCTGAGGACTGGAATCTTTTGAAGGCTCATTTTCTCATGTCTGGCAGTTGATGTCTTTTGAATGGGGCTTCAGGTCCTCTCCAAGTGGGCCATTTAGTGCTCCCTCATAGCATGGTGGCCAAATTCTCAAGGTGAGGGGGGGTGAGGGTGAGAGAGAGAGAGAGAGAGAGGTAGAGAAGGTATTTATAACCTGAAGTTTGAATACACTTTAGGATCCCGCTTTAGAAGTTAGGGTTACATTAGTTGCATATTAATCACAGAGGCAATTACACAATCCTGTCTAGGTTCAGTGGAGAAGTCAGTTGCATCCACTGCAGGAGATGGGCAAAGATCTAGAAGAGAATGAGTGACTGGAAATACTACTGTGGCTATCTTTGGAAAATAAAGTCTGACACACTGGATTTGACACTATTTCCCTCCATGAGAGGAAGAGAGTGAGAATGGACAGCAAAAAATCCACATTCAACTGCTGAGAACCTTGGAATAGAAGCATCTATGCAAATGATCTCTACTTTCCCTTGTAGCTTTCAGTTCTATTGCACTCTCTAAAATAGTTAATTACATCCCTGACATCTCCAGGCTTTTGGTGTGTATGTGTGCTTGGGTTAAGGGGTTCTCTCTGCCATTTTTCTGTTTCCTCTTTCTTCTGCCCTAAACAGTAAATAGCCTGCCAAGACACTAGAAATGATCATTAGGGGGATAAATTAGGTTTTATTTTGTATTAAGCTCAACGTCTGACTCAAATAGAACCTGACACTAAATCAACAAGAAAAGTAGACCTGGGACATCTCCCTCTGTGTAAGAATGCTGACTCATTTCCTCATCACATTAGAGTATGTATTACAGTGAACGTTCCTACAGTGACAGACAAGATTAAACTATGTGCTAATGGGCCTTTTTGGACTCTGTTTTCTCTGATTCAGCATCATTTCATGGCTGCAGCAGGAGGTGATATGATGTAAAATAATAATTATCTAAAGTTATGATACAAGTGAATATGGCAATGTTTATTTTACTGCTAGATCTTAAATAATAAAAATGAGAATATAACTTGTATAATTGGTTGAGAGAAGTATTTTAAAAAAGAGACAGACTATGTGTAGACCACATCTTATACCATAGTAGGAGAAAAGTTAACTCTAAATCAATTAGTGATTTTTATTATACTATTATATCAAAGTCATATTTCATATATCATCTCATACTATATAAAATATTAATAAAATAATAGTCTCATAGATCTATATGAAGATCTTAAAGCAGCTTCCTAAATACCATTAAACTAATATTTACCTGCTAAGAAATGCATATTAATTCTATGTGCTGACAACAATGATGAATTTTTAAGTATATCTCCTTCAAATAGATAAAACATGCAAACAATTTAAAAACAAGCATCCATTTGTTCACCTCGATATGCACAGCATTGAGCTAGGCAATTTGATAACCAGAAAGGAAAGAATATACTTTGTCCTTGAACTATTTTATAATTTATTTTGGAAGTAAAGTAAGAACAGTAAAAGAAAACAATCAAAAACATTATTACATAGAGCGAATTTTTTAAAATGGACCTTCAAACACAAAATATTTTAAGTTATGAAAATAAGTATTTTTTATTTTTTGATGTTTCCATTGGGGAATGTATTAAAGAACATATTAAGATATTGATTCATTTCCACTCGTTCAAATTTCTTTATTTTTCCCATTTTCATTGGTGCACACATCGTGATGAAGTTCAAAGTGGCATATAGGCACACAGCATTTGGTGAACTTGCCCCCAGCTCCCACACTTCTCCCTCCCCTTCCCCATGCACAAAATTGAGATTGGCATTGATAATTTTGTATATGTAGATTGGCAATTGAAGTGTTTCCTTCATCAGATTCTGTTACCTTCACCTACTTCCTTCCCTTTGTCCCCCTCCATCACTCTATTAGGGTTGTCCTCCTTTGTCTAGAGTCACTTTTGTATCCCAATTTCTCCCTAGCTTCAACATGTGAGGGAAGACATTTGACCCTTTATTTTTTGTGATTGACTGATTTCACTTAGTATAATACTCTCTAATTCTATTCATTTTCCTTCAAGTGACATAGTTTTATTCTTCTTTATGGCTGAGTAGAATTCCATTGTGTGTATATTCTATAATTTAGCAATCTATTCATCTGTTGATGGACACCTAGACTGGATCCATAATTTGCCTATTGTGAATTGTGTTGCTATAAACATAGATATGCACAAATTACTATAATATTCTGGTTTCAATCCCTTTGGGTAGATACCCAGGAGTAGTATAGCTGAGCATATGGTAGTTCCATTCCCAGTCTTCTGAGTAACCTCCGCACTGATCTCCAAAGTGACAGCCCTCATTTGCAATCCCACCAGTGATGTATCAGAGTTCCTATTTCCCCATTTCCTTGCCAGCATTTATTAGTTTGCATTTTTGATAATCATCATTCTTTTCTCTGGAAGATTGATTTAGTGGTGAGCGAGAGATGTTGAAGTCTCCCTGTATTATTTTATTTGGGACTGAAACTTAATATCATAAACTGTTTTATGAAAGTGGTTGTGTCCACATTTGGGGCATAAATGTTTACTATAGTTACATCCTCTTCTTGGATTTTTCCTTTTATCAGTAGAAAATGACCTGCTTTCTCTCTGCTGATAAGTTTTGCTTGATGTCTACTTTGTCAAGATATGTTTGTTTTAACTCTCCATTTGCTTGGAATATCTTTTTCCAAACTTTTATCTTTAATCTGTGAATATCTTTGCCTGTCAGGTGTGTTTCTTGCAAGCAGCATAAAGTTGGATTATGTTCTTTAATCCATTTTGCTGTTCTTTGTCTTTTAAATGGGAAATATGACCACTGACATTCAATATTATTGCAAAATTATTTTTATTTCCTGTCATTTTGATTTCTATTTCCTGTTTGATGATGTTAGTTCTTCCTTGCCTATTTGTTCATCTGATGGAGTTCATTCCTTCTTTGGTTCTAGTGTTTATTTTTTATTTCTTCTTTGTGTTTTATTTCTTTTAGTATTTTCTTTAGTGCTAGTTTGGTATATATGAATTCATTTAATTTCAGGTTGTCTTAGAAGACTGATTTCTCCATTGATTTTGAAAGATATCTTTGCTCAATAGTGTTGGTTTAAAGTTTGTCTTTTTTTTCTGGGTTTGGATTACATTGCACCATGCCCTCCTGGCTTTCATGACTTGGTTTGAGACATCTGGAGTGATTCTTATCGTTTTACCTCTGAATGTCACCTGGCCTTTTGCTCCTGATGCATTTAAGATTCTGTCTTTGACCTCTATGTTAGTCATTTTGATCATTATGTGGTGTGGAGAAATTCTTTGAGCTTGTCTAATTGGGGTTCTGAATGTTTCCTGTACACTGGGTATACAACTTGTTTTTTATGTTTGTGAAATTGTCTGAAGAGGTTTTTAATTCCCCTTATTTGGGCTTCTAGACTGTCCTGGAAGATTTATTTGCTCACAGTTTTTAGAAATGTCAGGGTTCAGTCCATGTCAGGTGGGGTCAGCAGAGCTCAGGGCATTACAGTGGAAAACAGAGAGTAGGGGCACTGCTCTCATATCACGAAGGTCAGGAGAAAGTAAGAGAGAGAAGAAGGTCCTTATAGAATCATGTAAACTTCCATGTCTCCTCTGAGACTCAAGGTAAACTTTTGGCTGTGAGCCCTTATAAAAAACAAAAAGCACATTACATACATTCAATGTACAATGGCACATCATAAACCTTTGGATCCACAAAGGAAGGACAAAGCCATAGAAAGAAGGAATGGTACCAAAAAATTATAGAGATCCAGCAGGCAGAGCAAGTATTTGATCCTGAAGCTCCATTTCTCGCATCCAGGATACATGGTGGTGAGATGTATTCTCCAAGATACCTTGGCGACCCTGCTAGTATGAACTGGTTGAATACAATGAGCAGTGTACTGGCTCTTGTAGAATGTCTCCATGGCTCAAAACTTGTAGCCTTTCCCCACAGTCATCCCATGTTTCTAGCATTTCTAAATCTCAGGGGCTTTTATTGCAACATTGGCTTTACTCTAACAGTTTCGCAATTGCACCCTTTGGGCCTGTTTGAAGGGATTCCAACCCTGACACAAATTTCCTGGCTTTCCAGGCCTTTGGAATTTGAAAGGAAGACTCCCTTTCCTCTTTTATCCAGCAAATCCAGTATTATATGAGTGCTAAGAACAACTGGCAGCACAAAAGGTAGTCACGCACTTTTAATCACTGCCACCTGCCACTGGGCCCTTTTTAATCACAACTTCTGGTGCCACATTCATCATAGCTACTACTGGGCCATCTTCCTCATGGCTACTACAGGGCCCACCTCCATTATAGGCACTACTGGGCCCACATCTTCAACTTCCCTGACTATATTCCTTACTTTCTTCCACAACACCATTTCCCTTGGCCCTAGATTCACACATGCCATTCTGGCCAAATTACAAATCTATACAGTCTCTCTGCTTTGTTTTATGTTCCCAAAATTCACTGTGCAATTGACTGAACATAGACAGCAATATCCATAATGCAATTTGGATGCTTTACTATTTTGAGGTTTCCTCTACCAACCTAATCAGTCAATCACCTTTAAATACAGACTCACAGAAAGTTTCAAGACATGGTCAAAATGCCAGTAATATTTTTGCTAGAATATGTGGCCCTACTCTTTTCCTATGGAGTCCTCTTTACTCTCTGATATCTCCTGAGAAGTCTCTACCATCAGTCTCTATCATCAGCCTTTCTATCAGCATTCTATCCCTTTCAACTCTCTGTGCAAACCAGTTCCAAAGATTCACAAAACACATGGTTATATTTAGATATAGCAGTGACACCACTCTTCTCTGATACCAATTTCTGTCTCATTCAGTTCTCACTGCTATAATATAAAATGACTGACCACACACTCCCTATTGGTCCCCATTCTGTCTTGGAGACTTTTGGACTATTTCTCTCCAATCTGTTTTAGTGAACAGCTTTGAACATCACCCCTTCCATGAATCACCAGCTGGATTCCAAACCCCAATGAAGTATGACAGTCCTGATCACATTTATAAAATGTTGGCTTAGAAACATGGAACACTAGCCAGGCATTGTGGTACACACCTGTTATCCTAGTACTTGGGAGGATGAGGCAGGGGGATTACAGGTTTAAGGCTACTTCATAACCACATAGTGAGAATTTCAAAGTAAAAAATGAAAAGGGGTGGGGGTATAGCTCAGAGACAGAACACCCCTGTATTCAATCCAGGTACCACAAAAAACAAAAAAGAAATGTGGAGCCCTAAGACACCCCAAAGTCACCAGTGCACCAATGAATACTCTGTAGCCTCAGAATGAAAGGAAATCAGGCTGTGTTCAGCAACTGCCTCATGAGCACAAGCCTGCCCAGCTCCCTCATGACCACTTCCCACTTCTGTAGACACCATTATTTGCTCATAATTTTGGAGATTTCAGAGTTTCAGTCTATGTCAGGCTGGGTCTACAGAGTTCAGGGGATGGCAGTGGGAAGCATAGAGACTGATAGAGCAAGGGCTCTACTCTCACATCACAAATGGTAGAAGCAAGAGAGAGAGCATGTGGGAGGAAGGAAATTATATAATCCCCAAGGCCAAGGCCACGCTCCCAGGATACCCTCCTTTGCAATCAAGCCCCACTTCGAACATCACTGCCTTGTTTCCATGAGGGCTAGGGGGACATTCTAAATCCAAACCATTACATAGACCCTCTTCTATGCCTATTATTAACTTTTGATCATTTAAAGTTATCCCATAGATCTTGAGTGTTCTGGACATGTTTTTGAATTGTCTTCTCTATTGTTGACTGCATGTTCATTTTTGAATGAACTGTCTTCTAAAAGTGAGACTGTTTTCCATGTGGTCTAGTCTGCTGCTGATGGTTTCTATTGAAGATTTTATTTCATTTATTGTGTCCTTCATTTCTTTTAGAGACTTTTTGGTTCTTATTTAGAACAATGATCTCTTTATTCATAAGGTCTTTGATGATTCTGTCTATTAGCAAAATTCTGAATTCTCATTCTGGCATTCTATGTACTTCTGTTTTGGTGATTTCCATTGTTGTGGAGTTGTGGGAGCTCACTGTTTCCTTGCTAGTCTTCTTTCTCATGTTTTGGGGATTCTTAAATTTATATATCTTGTGTTTACTTCTACCCTTTCTTTGTGTGGGAGTCCTATATCTAATTAGTGTCATTTTTTGATGGATCCTGTGCTGTTAGAAATAAATATTTACCATAACATTAACATATGCCTTAAGTGGTGCTGACTTTGGCAGCCTCTGACTGGCCGACGGCCTCTGTCCTCA
The DNA here is from genome assembly GCA_004027185.1 of Glis glis. Classification (NCBI taxonomy): domain Eukaryota; kingdom Metazoa; phylum Chordata; class Mammalia; order Rodentia; family Gliridae; genus Glis; species Glis glis. The sequence continues at coordinate 15,228 of PVJS01040515.1, forward strand.
CAGAGCCCAGACACAGTCAAGTAGAGGGTGTAGTGTTTTGAGCTTGCCTAGGTTTTATTGTCCCAGTGAGACCTCCTGCTGCCCTTCTAGCAGTAGTCACTTGGGACCCCGTGGGCCACCTGTTATAGGGGCCCAATTTCCAACTGGCTAGAGACTGCAGTGTGTGTCTGCCTAGGCTGCACTGTTCTTGTGTCAGCCCCCTCCACCCCCACTGTTCTGCCTGTACTCCACAGATAATTGGCTATAGCTCCCTAGCCCTCATTGAGGGGAACCATCTCTGCCAACCAGCCACTATGGATTAGGGTTAGTCCCTGAAAAGACCTGCCTGCTACCATGCCAACAAGGCCCAGGTTCAGCAGGATGAATAATCCCAACTTTCCACTGGGGCTGGGGTTTAAACCCTGGGATAGCTCAACTTGCAGTCTAGCCCTGTGTCAACCTCGCTGTTCTGCCTGCACTCTTCTGGAAAGGGGCTGCAGCATCTCAAGCCCTCAGTGAGGGTAGTAGGCTTTGCTAGCCAGCCACAACCATGCTAGGGTCCAAAGACCCACCTGCCTCCACATCAATAGGGCTCAAGCTCAGCAGTACAAGTAATCACAACTTTCCACTGTGTTTTATCACCCTGAGATACAACAGCTACAGTTTATGGTCACAGTTTGAGTGGCCTAGGAGGGGTGGGGTAGACTGCAGCCCTAGAACTCTAGGGACTGTCAGTAAAGTCATGCTTCCATCAAGTCCATCTGTAACCCCCAAGGCTCTGCAGGGATCCTTTGCAAATTCACAGACCCTGTGAGTTCCATAGGTGTTGCAGAGACACCACTGCCCCACCTCCCCCCTGCCACGTGGGCTCCAGCTGAGGCTGAGATGCCTGCAAGCTCAAGATCAAGGTGAGACAGGCTACAGTCCCTCAGGAGTCTATAAGAAGGGTCTATATACTGGCAGTTCTGATGAGTTCTATTGCTGCCACAAAGATATTCACTAGGCAACCTGGCTGGATGATCCAGAAATTCACAGGCATGGGGAACAGGTTAGTTTTGCCTTTTGTGTTGGCTCTCTACAACCACTGTGTTCATAAGGTTCAGCTTCTTTTGTGCTGGAGTTCTTCTTTTGGTGGGGGGGGAGTCCATCCTCTAGCCTGCAGGGCTTGGAGCTAGTGAGGCACACTCCCTACCTGTACCCTGTCATGTTCTCCTTTTTTTAAATATAATTTTATTGGTGCATTGTAGTCTCACATCATAACATAGTTCAGAGTGATAGGGACATACATGCGCACAGCACTTGATCAGCTTCCCCCAGCTCCCTCCCCAAGAGATCTATGTAGATAGGAGCATCTTGGAAAGGAGGAAATTTTAAAGCAATACATAGAAAAAGTAGGGTTATGTAGGTGGTGGGGAAGAGAAAAGATTTCTGGAAAATTAAGAGAACAAAACATTAGTGTAACCGCAGAACTGGGGAAAAAAGACCTTCAATATGAATCATCATCTCTTGGAGCATTACTGAAGCAGGCTGCTGGCTAGGGAACTGTGGACATGAGGGGCTTCAGGGTTCTAGGGATCTGCCTGCCTCCACACCCCTGTTAGTTTCTTTACTGTGCAATGAGGACAACTGCAATGTCCCATTGTGGTTTGAAAAATTACACAATGCCGAGGCCTGTGCATATAGGTATTTAACTGCAAACCTTGTGATAAAAGGAATTGTTAAGTATAAAAACTGTACCCCTTTTTCTATTCAGCACTCTCTGACATAGCATGGATGAGTGAGTTGCAATGGTGATATGCATCTTTCAGTGCACAGAAGTCGGTTGCTGCAGGCGCTGTAAAGATGCCAACTACTCCTCTGGAAGGGACCCAACTTGATGCCTGACATGGGATACGTGTTGGCCTTGCTCCAGGAGCTTCCTGAAATACTGGGGAATGTTCTCTCTAAAACACAGCCAAGGAATTTAGCCAAAGGAAATGAATATCTGCCCCAAAGTTCATGTGAATGACAATGGGGATGGTAGATAATTATGGGGTTTGGATGAGGATTGATCAGGGTTCAAATATTGGTTTCACTGCATATACAATGTGTGCCTTAGACAAGCTGTGGAAGGGCTGTGGGCCTCAGTGCCCAAGGGTAAAATCAAAACCAGTCCTTGTTACCTCACAAGTTTAATGTGTATGTAGTATATGTGTGTGTATGTGTGTGTGCTCAACAAGCAAGTATATCGAATAACTCATAAGGGCAAGAAAACTGAAAAGTATCCTACCCACTTTGCAAACTCATACTCCTCTGAGTAAATGAGAACTGTTTTCTTCCTATGAGATTTCTACCAGTTTGTTCTATTTTATCATACCTTAAGATATATTACTTAAAAATATACTTTAGCATATTCACATTCCATAACTACCAAAGATACTTGGATGCAGATGCTTAGGGCGCCTTATTTTTAAGGCTGAATAAGAATACAGGATTAAGGTCCAAGAAACTGGTTATAATAAAAAATTCTTTTTGATCTGCAGTAATCCCCAAGGGAAATTTTACCAAATCTATCTTACTCTGCACAAATCTCCTTAATGCAAACAAAAACACAGAATTCAATGTGATTTTCAGAAATATCCTAGTCATAAATTATCCCTACTGAGCTTCATTAATTTATAAATGATACCATAGTTTGGGATATCGCTAAAGAACTTTTAGGTAAGTAAATTACTTTGGTTTCAATTCTCAGCAATAAGAACCATGCAGGAGGCATCACAATTCCTGACTTCAAATTATACCACAGAGCTATAGTAATAAAATCAGCATGGTATTGGCACAAAAACAGACACATAGACCAGTGGAACAGAATAGAAGATACAGAAACAAGTCCACAAACTTACAGCCAATTGATTTTCGACAAAGGTGCCAAACACATACGTTGGAGAAAGGACAGTCTTTTCAACAAATGGTGCTGGGAAAATTGGTTATCTACCTGTAGAAAAATGGAGCTGAATCCTTACCTCTCACCCTGCACAAGAGTCAACTCGAGATGGATCAAAGACCTGGAAGTTAGACCAGAGACTGTGAAATTATTAGAAGAAGCCATAGGTCCAACACTCCAACATATAGGCACAGGTAAGAAACTTCCTCAACAAGACCTCCAAAGCACAGGAAATTAAAACAAGAATTAATAAGTGGGATAGCATTAAACTACA